>JACJUY010004713.1:49783-82614 GCA_014220935.1 Platorchestia sp. MABIK
ATTGGGCACGAACTTTTTCAGTAATATATTCTCAAAATACAAAATTTCAGGGATAGTAACGTTAATTCACAGAGCGTTTGAAATTTCATCGTCCTACACGTTGTTCCATTTAGAGATGAATTATTTGCAAAATTATTTCTGTTCGAATAATTACCCGAAGAATATTTTTACCAGTGAATTACGAACATTTTTGAGTAGAAAGTTCACGTCAAAGCCGAGAATTCTTATTGTGCCAAAGCTTAGGTTGTATTTTCAGTTACCTTTTATAGGATCCCGCACAGAGAAAATGAAAATGGAAGTTGTGTCACCAGTTAAAAGGTTTTTTCGACAAATAAACCCTTGCTCATATTTTAAAAATGAAAGGAAACTCGGATCATATTTTGAGCGAAGGGATACTCCGGATGTGATGTTGCGCACCTCAGTTATATATCAATATACGTGTGACCGCTGAGAGCGCTCTTACATTGGTAGTAGCACTGGGCTCCAATTGTTTGTGAGGTGTGCACAACACAGGGGAGTCTCCTTTCGCACCGGCTGTAATCTCACCAAACCATCCAACTCATCTATAAGAGAACACTGTTTGGAGAAAGACCATATTTTTAAAAATACAAATTTTAAAATTTAGGATTTAACATCAAATTTGTCCGATCTCCGCATTTTAGAATCGATTTACATTTTAAAAAACCGTCCGTCAATAAATGAGTGTGATACGGCGGTGAAACTTTCCATTGTTTGTGGAAATTTTGTCTAGTTTTTGTTTTATCATGTCTTTTAAATTTCAATATCTTACATCCGATTTATTCAGTAGATTTATAGTTACAATGTTTTAATACTACGATTTATGTATTTCAGAACACTGAAGATGGATTTTTTTATAATCCGAAATGTTTGTTTTTCGCATGATTTTCTTAGCCACGTTGGTTTTCCTTTTTATCCTGCAAAAATAATAAGTTTTTAAGGATAACATTATTGTGTAAATAATAAATCTTCATGATATTAACCGAAAAGCTGAATGAAATCATAAGGCAACTATAGGTTTTAAAGAAATTCTTTGTATCAACTTTGTACAATGATTTTCTTAAAAACTCTTTTACTGTTTTTTCAATAAAGTTGTTAAAAAGCCAAAAAGGCATAGCCATGGCCATAACGTTTTTTATAATGTTAAAAATAGCCTGATGATTCACATGTATGAGATGAAATGTCATTTTCGTCGATATGTAACATATGATAGGTACATGGGAAGAAAATATCCAGTTACCATTCCCAAGTCGGAGTCGGCACTTCAAATATCCAGGAGTCGGAGTCGGATGTTCCGAGTCCCGACTCCCCAGCCCAGGTGGTGAGTGTGTGGCTTAGTGCAAGTATTGTGCGGATTGTATTGTGGTATGTGTGTTCTGTTTCCTGTGTTTTGTGGTGTGCGTTCAGTAATGAATGTTGTGTGCTGTGAGTTGCGTGGCGTGTTTTTTGATTGATGCAGTGTAGTGTGTTTCGTGTAGCCTGAATTTTAACTTTGGAAATGTGTTGTCTGTTCTCTAAGGCACATGTTTCTATGTAGTGTTTAATGTGTGGTATTCGGAATGTGCGTGTATGTGTTTTGATGGTGCGTAGTTGGTGGCAGCTGTTATGTTCTGACGCACCTGCTACTTGTTACTTGGTGTAGGCTTTTAGAATTCCAGCACCTTGAATTTGGGTTACACCGAAACTAAGATGTTTCATTCACTGTAGCCCCTCAGGAGGATACAACTATTGTATCTATGGGAATTAGCGCTCCCAGGGGGAAAATGTGTGAGGGCTCGAGCTGAGAGTCAGGTAGGCCTTCTTTTTGTTGAAATGAAATATTTTTTGCTAGTTAAAGGACCGCCTTTTTCGGTTCACTGCTGTCCTGTTTTTCAGCACCTACTACTTTCTACTTCAACTTTTATCTTGCTTCATGATCTTCTTTCCCAACTTACTGTTTCTATGCCCCTTCTGCGTAGGTTCCTCATTCCCTAATATCCAAACTAAATGGTGCCTTCCTCCTTCCTCTCTTCGATACACTCTTTTTTGTTGCGGTTAGGGAGGCTTAAACTAACCTATAATCTAATTTAATCTTCATTCGCTGTTACTCGTCAACCTTCATAACATTGGACTGATTATTTCTAGATGTTGGTCTTTGTGAAACTTTCTTGTGCATTAAACTTTGTTCGCTTCTGCTTCAGATGTCCTGTACTCACGCAGTCCGAGCTCTTGGTTTATAACGCTTCAATTGCTTCATCTCAGTAAGCGATTTTGCTTCCTAGATGTCTGTCGCACGAGTGCGCAAAAATGATTCCACAAATTTTTTCTACTACAACTAACTCCACGCACTGTCTGTATAGTGCATGACTGTCCTTTTATTCCTTTGAGTGTTTCCTGACAAATTCTATTATGTCTTTTTTCTGTACAGAGCGACTTTTGGGTCAAGGAGCGTTTGGAAGGGTGTATCGAGCTAGAGTAATAGGCCAAATCGCAGGGCAGGACATCCCTTTCGTTGCCGTGAAGCAGGTCAAGTCCCCGTCTGACCCGTCCCACCTCAAGGGTCTCGAGTCTGAAGTGAAGATCATGATGCACATCGGCAGGCATACCAACATCGTCAACTTGCTGGGCACTTGCACAACGAACGTCAGATCAGGTGTGTGACCACGGCAAATCAGGTGTATGTGCATTGTGCGCTCAGATCAGGTGTGTGTGCATTGTACACGTTAGATCAGGTGTGTGTGCANGAAATGGCATTTGAAATTGGTCTGAGAATTCTGAAACTATTATTTGGAAAACATAGTAAAATTTTTTTTGCGGATCAAAGGCACAATTGTATTTTAGTTCATATAAACTCAATAAAAAGAAAAAATACTGAACACGTGCAATTTTCAATAATGATCTGCTTGATCTTGTAACGTAGTTTCCAACAATCAAAAAGTATTAAAATTACTCCAGCCAACGCAAAACCTTGGCCACGTCGGTGAATTCGAATTTGTTCTATAAAAAGACGCATCCAGAGCAGCTGTAGACAACCACACAGTGATCATGGAAATGTATGGTAGTTACCTTTCTATTTCAATCAGTATCAGTAGCCACATTCTGACACGCGTAAATCCCTTTTTTCGTTCTTATTTTTGGCCTAAGAAAACGAATATATCTTTCAATAGTTCTAGTTCACATTGAGACCGACCTCATGCAATTCAATTCATGTTTCATTTTCAACACCCACTGCTAAGTACACCCGCCGAAGAACATTCCAGTCCTCATTTGCACAGCATTATTGGGAGAAAGTTGCATCAAAGTTCCTCTGGATAAAGCTGTTCAGCAAAATGATGGAACGTTCTTCATTGATCATCTCATTTACGGGGGTTTTGCATGGCCCAATTTTTTTATCTACCTTCAGTATTTTATTTCTTCTTAAAATTTTGAAGATGATGTTACAATTAAAAGTATGGAAATTTATTTTTTTAAAGTACACTAATACAGTAAAAAACTCTGAGAAGCACAAAATTAAACTTCCAGCACTTTAAAAATCTTACTTTTCGTATAATTTTCAATGAAAACTACGAAGTTGACATTCTTACCCTGATGTGGGACTCAAGTTTCGAGTTGCTGCTGTCTGACACATTCTCCGCCTCCTGAAGCAAGTGCTGCGCAGAGGAAGTGCAGACGTAAGAGTTTTGTCAATGTAGCGTTCCCCATTGTATTACACTAACATATAAATTGTGTTTTTAATGCCATGTCAAGAATATTTTATTATTTACACCATTTCAAGAATTAACTGAAGCAGAATCCCACGCAATGAGTATAAACAACATTCGATTTTCACAAGCCACAGATAAAACATCAGTAATATTATTAGCTAAAACTATTAAACTGAATTCGCTGAAATATGGCAAATTGAGTATTTAAATGAGACCTGAAACACTTCTCTTGGACGTACTCCAAGCTAATCGAGTAAATGAAGTATTGAGTACCATACTGATCGAGCACTCCATTCTTTCTCTCTAAGGACTAGTCGATTAATCTAGCGTACTTGTACGTTCAAGATAAGTGTTAGAGATTGAAAAGATATGTGTTCCAGATTGTTTGCTCTAAAAATTGGATCATGTTGTTAATTAAGAATGTTAAGTTAATGATTCAAGCATGAACTACTTATTTTAGAATACACTAGCTCGAGTTTCATGTCAGAATAACTGACCGATCATTTTGAACAGTCGAATAGAGAGGTGACAACCACTTTGCAACGACCAACTTCATGAATACGTGAGTATGAAATAACATTTAGAATTAGTTTCAAGAGCTCCCAATAATTCTCCTCACAGATTCTAGACGGCGTCTAGCTCAAATCGTTATTTTTAAGGAATGGAAGTTGTTTTGAGATCGAGTTTTGTATCGGAAGCAAGTTTGAACTTCGATTCTCAGTCAAATGAAGGATAGCAGACAATTTGAGAAGACACAGTATTGAAGTCTTTATCGCCGTATCATACAAAGTTTTATCCNTATGACAAATTGAGTATTTAAATGAGACCTGAAACACTTCTCTTGGACGTACTCCAAGCTAATCGAGTAAATGAAGTATCGAGTGCCATACTGATCGAGCACTCCATTCTTTCTCTCTAAGGACTAGTCGATTAATCTAGCGTACTTGTACGTTCAAGATAAGTGTTCCAGATTGAAAAGATATGTGTTCCAGATTGTTTGCTCTAAAAATTGGATCCTGTTGTTAATTAAGAATGTTAAGTTAATGATTCAAGCATGAACTACTTATTTTAGAATACACTAGCACGAGTTTCATGCCAGAATAACTGACCGATCATTTTGAACAGTCGAATAGAGAGGTGACAACCACTTTGCAACGACCAACTTCATGAATACATGAGTATGAAATAACATTTAGAATTAGTTTCAAGAGCTCCCAATAATTCTCCTCACAGATTCTAGACGGCGTCTAGCTCAAATCGTTATTTTTAAGGAATGGAAGTTGTTTTGAAATCGAGTTTTGTATCGGAAGCAAGTTTGAACTTCGATTCTCAATCAAATGAAAGATAGCAGACAATTTGAGAAGACACAGTATTGAAGTCTTTATCGCCGTATCATACAAAGTTTTATCCGTGGAACATTAAGGAAAAATTGATAGAGATCAGAAAGATGAACTGTTGAAAGAACCATTTGTGCAGTATTGTATTCGAGTTTTCTGTTGGCTCTTTTTGGAAGTGTACAACGTATCTTTGCTTTATTATTGTTTGGCCTGAGTATGCTTTCATTCAGTTTCGTAAAAATGACAGGAATGAGGTGAATTTTATTATTTTTAAAACTTCAAGTAAAAAAATTTTCACTCTATTGAGAACTTTGGTAGATTTCGCTAGATTGGCACAAATGTAGGGAATGTCTCGTCTGCTCTTTAAAAGCTAGGTTTCATTGATGATCATCAGATATAACTTTGGATGAGTTCGTTTCCTTTGAGCAAATAAGATAAACCCTACAAGCTTCTGATATAATATACACGTAATGCTAAGATGAAATTACTCAATGTTAGATTAAAATTGAGTGGAAATCACCTGAGGTTCCTATTTTACAGTTAATCAGACTTCACTAGTTCTCATGGACATGTTCAATAACCTCTTGGGTGACGTTTTATCAAAATTATTAAAATAAGAGCAATTGTGCTTAACCTAATAGACTTAACATACTCGTAGTCGAACAGCATTGATGATCAGTATAGAGGAATTCCGCATATAGGAAAAAAGGATGTAATAAGTTTTATCGACGTTGATGCCAATAAAAAATTGAAGAAAGAATACTTTTATTTACAAAAATTTCGAATTTAATCATGTGAGTTGATTTAAACAATATTGTTAATAAATTTGAAACACAGAAAAAGTTCCTAAAACGATCCTTTTGGAAAGTCATGGCAGATATCGAGTTGTTCTGGCCGGGAGTTCCCAATTGGGAGGAATGGAATTCATCAGGTGTGATTTGAATCTAGTTTGAGCAACTCCTGTAACGCTGTAGCTTGAAGCTGCGAAACAATTTTCTGCTATCGATGCAGTTACATGGTTCTCAAAAATTCAGAAACGTATAGCAAAAATATTTCCTTCGTTGATATTGAAGTATAGATAATTTAAAATTACATATCTTTCGATTTTTTGCATGGGAAGCCATTGTCTACCGCACATCATTTATCGAAATAAAGAAACACTTTCTCGTAGGAACTTTTTTCAAATAGTTTTTTAGCAGTTTTTCAGTTGAATTATAATCGGACATAAACAGGTCTATAATTGTTAACGCTGATTTCATAAACAGGTTAGGAAAGAAAAAATTGATCGTGCAATTGCTGAGCAGTTTAGAAACTTACCAGGGAAAATGAATAATTATTGACGATCGGAGAAATGAATTCAGCTAAGTACTTTAACACTTTTAACACCATTTCAGAGAACGATTTTGCTTCATTCGATTTATTTTGTAAATTGTTTTTACCTGTAAGAACATCAGTAGCGTAAAAAATAAAATTATTTTTACTAAAATGCTCCATCTCAAACAGGGGATGAGCTTGTTCAGTAGTGACATTGCTGGGGAGAACAAACTTTGGATTATGAGTATTGGTTGATTTTTCGATGAATCTCTACGCTTTACTTCACATTGGCACCTATCTATCTAGATTTACATGCACATGTCCAAGGACTGAGAGCACGCTAAGTAAGTTTTCGCGAACCTTTGTATTTTGAATTTTGAACAAATTTGATTTGATAGACTTCGCCCTACCACCGTCCACTCCACTGCACAACATCTGTAAAAACCCTATACTCATCATGTTTTGTAAGTAAACATTTCTTGAGGAGAAAATAACTCATTGCCAGAGCAAAGCAGATTGTTTACCTCGTAATGTTCAGCCCGCCACACAACAGGTTGGGAGCCAGCGCAGCGAAATTCGACTGATGTGCCGACCTTGGCGGTGAAGCTATCGGCCAGCGACGGCAGTGAGATGACCGGCGCTTCGAGGGCTGACCCTGCATTTTCTGAAATTAAAATGAGGCTCATAACTATCGGAAGTCCTGTCGTTTTTCCAATAGATCAAATACACTGGGATACGTGAAAATTAGAGAAGTCGTAGCAACCAGAGTATTGCGAATTAAAACTTTAAACATATAGAAAGTGCATCATAAAGCCAATTGGTTCAGAAAGGAATTAACAGATTGAACAATATGCTCCAACAAACTTTCCGTTATTCATATTTTTATGTACATCAGCTCATTCTTTTCAAGAACACAATTTAAACAAAAATATTTTGTTTCAAATTTCACACATTCGAGTGTCTGTGTTATATTCTCACGATATAACCGCCCTACATCTATAATTATGAAGGAATCGCTACGAGGAATACTGAAATGCTACGTCTGGCCAACGACTTTCATCTCCTCGAAAAGAACCGCATATAAAAGATATATTCTCGCCGATAAGCACAACTTCGAATTAACTCCACAATCTGCCTCTCGTGCCATTTCACGAAACATCGCCTACAAAATCTTCTACAACCAGACGACACCAGCCGACGCGACGCCTTACCATCACCACCAGCTTCCCTCTTCGCATCACCACCACGACGCTGCTGAGGGTCTACAACTTCGAATTATCAGATACCTCTTTCTATTTCATTTATCAAAATGTTCTTCTTGTATTTAGAATCTTAATCATCTAGGATATAATTCAAATCTATAGATAGAATGTAGGATCCTAATTAATGTTTATCACTATCGTGGGCTTTTCACTAATGGCAAAGGCAGTCGAACGCGGGGATTCGTCAAAGGCAGTCGACGAACTTCCCTCAATAACTTAGACATTGAAGAGAAACGATACAAAATCATAAAACTTATTGGTGTCTTCCACTGCGGTTCATCGCCTTCGGCGATGAACACACTTCGCTTTAAACTACTGTAAAAGTGACAATCGACTCTAAATTACCTAGAGATTCGTCTTACTATATAATTAATTGTGATTACGGATCATAAAAGCAACCAGCCTCCTCGCACGTGCTTCATCAACGCCAAACTGGATCCCGCAGATAAGTTAACATATTTACTATGTGTCTAACCAGCTTTTCCCTCAACAGCATTGTGATGTCTTTAGATGTCTGCGTTAATAATGAATCTAAGTAACCATTCGTGTCTTTAATTTCCTTTGTAAGTTAGGAAGAGATGACGATGAAAAGAGATGATGAAGAAATGATAATGATAAAATAATGATAAAATGCACATTAGTAATAGCCTTCAGCTCTGACCTCACGCTTACCGAAGAACAGAGATAATCAATTAATTATGACGACCGTTATTGATAATTGATTACTGTAAATATTCCCTTTAAGGGTGGTGGCAGCTCCAATTGTACTTTATCATGATTAATAAAGAGTAGAAAATAGAGAATGTGGCGAATAGAAATGTCACGACAATTAAAAAAAGAAAAAGAACATCCATTGCAATGACAGCAGCGGTGGAAAACTCGAACAAAAACACTGCAATCGTAAAACAACGGCACCTATTTCAATTGCCTAATAGTAGCGAAGCCTCACTACATTGAATACCTGCAAGAGGTGGAAGAATGAATTACCGTAACGAGTTTTGTGCCGCAATATCACTACAATTATTTTCAATATCAACAATATCGCATTAAAAACATTGTATCAACAATATCGCTTCAAAAACTTTGTTTCAACTTATCAGCTTGCAACTTTTCCTCTTGAGTAAGATCTGATCGATGGCGCGCATTTCATCTCAACTGGTTATGTGAGAGTCTTGCGTATAACGATACCTGACCCTCGCTTGAAAACCTTGCTCGCAAGTAAGACGACATCCAATATACACAAGACCACATTAGATCTTGCGTATATTCACAAGCTTTGTTATCGTCATGTCTTATCTCAAAAGGTGACCTGCTATCCGTAGCGTTTTATGGCTCAAAACATCATTTTGATAAAGTGTATTGTGCGTTCATTTTACTCTCGAAAAATTATGTCAATTATGCACATATATACCTCATAAAAATTTCCAAGCCTTGTATGAAACCTAGGAGTCTACAACAGTTGTGAAGTTCCTCTTATGTATTCGAGCACTGGCGGCATCAGGATCGAAGAGTTGAATTGATACACCGCTCCTCTGATGAAGCATTATGACATCGCTGAGTTCACTACCTCATCTGTCATTGCCCGAGCTGAACGTCCATAGTCTTATTGAGTAACTTCGTAATACGGCGAGGAATTTTGTTCGCATTTTTATACGCCAAAGAGGCAATCATAAACGATAAACTCAAACAGGTTCCTCGAAAAATGAACAAAATGCTGTGGCTTGTAATACACAATAATTAATATATCAACTATTGAGATTTCATAGTGATGAACATGTAGTCATATTACGAATATTTAAATTCCTAGCGGATGCAAAATAAATGCTATTGAGAGCAAATAGCAATTATTGGCATAAAGAGTGGTGCTTACACATTTTTCTGTTTGCGTCTAGTCTGTCATATTTGTTATGAATAAATTTAGCAGCAATATTCTTTTATGAAATTAAAAGGTAGTAATTTAATTAAAATTTTTAAAAACACCTGTTTTTGCGATACAAAAACATAATGAATAATATCATAGACATGCATAAATTTATCCTGATAACAATTGCCCATTTCCTAGTGAGTCGAACGTGAATATGCAGTGGCACTTGATTATATGTATTACTCAAACTAACCATCAAAATAGAAGGTTGTCGAACACATGCACCCACCAGAGACACCACTGTAAATTAAAAATTGTAAAACCAAGGAGAAGCCCACAACTCAGTGTTGCAATTGAATTCACACATTTTCTTACGTGAAACAAGCGATGAGATGAGCAGCGCCGTCGCGAGGAGATGAGCCCAAGGAGCCATTGCACAGCCAGGCAGTGTGGAGTGTAGGTCCACTCGATATCTAGTCGTCAACCATCTACTGAAATGGATTTTTTCATAAATTTCATTATATTTGTAATGTTACTATGGTAAACAAAACGAGAGAACGCAGATTTTGAAGAGATGACCATGTCGTTAATAAGTTTCAAATATGGAACGCCATTCAATCGTTTATTGAAGCAAATGAATTATCGAAATTTTTTGGCCTTGGTTATTCGTAATTCCCATTTTACAGGTAGAAAGAACATCAGCTATCTAGATAGTAGTAAGCTGGTTTTTATGCATTGTACTCATGACATCCTCGTACGAGTACACAATGAAAAGGTATGCTCGAAAGTAAATGGTCACTGAAAATATTAGGCAGTTTCAATTTTACTTCCGCTCTGTAAACAACCTCGGTCGGACTGAAGTTCGATTTCAAAAGACACTATTTCTTTGCTAAGCACCACTCATTTCGTTTTTCATAAAAACTACGCAATGTGTAATTTTTTTACGGAACTTTCGTAGAAAGTGAATGGATTCCAGATGGCCTTTGAAAATTTCAAAGAGAAAATACATGCATATCTGAGTAGGCGCATTCAAGTCCTAACTTTTCAACGAAATATACAAAACTCCTTTATTACAAATGCATTGTTATTACAATTATTGTTTCACCCGCACAATTTAGGATAGCTAAATGAGGAAGTGCATTCATACAACGCAGTGACTGCGTACTGAATCAAACATCTGAATTTTGGGGTACAGAGGCAGATGTGAGCTTACTCAGATAACTAAAGTCTTTGCTTCAATAATTCAATGCAATCCTACACAGTTGCTGCGTGGATTATGTTCGCTGCGCACATTGCAGGACAACGGAAGAGAAGAACTTTGGTTCCCTAGACATGCAATGCGTAGATGATGTGCTATTTTAAGTATTTTCAGCCCATAAACGGAGTCTGGAATGCTCATATATAAATCGGAGTATATCTTGGTTAAGTTTTACAAAAAGTGTATATTAATGAATCAGAAAAATCGCTCTCCAGTCACATCATGTAGATAAGCGTAATTTGCTAATTAAGTATTCAATGTAGGAGTAAAATACATTTAAGTAATTTAACGCTTGACCGATCACAACATGCGAAGATGCTGTAACAGTTTGCATGGATTGGATGATCTTAATTGAGGGCGTAAAGAAAAGTTTTGTTGGGGGTGAGTTTGTACTAGCTCAATCGGTTTGGACACGCACTCCCCTCACATACAAGTAGAGTTGAACATGAAAGTAGTAATTAGGCCGTAATGAGTAGCGTCGCACTTCCAACATCGTTTCCGACTCGATACATTCGTAACAGAAAGGGTATCCTATTTGAATGCCGGAAAAGTTTGCAACATCAAATCGGTCACAGAGTAACGGAGCAGATTCATGGATAAGTAAAATATTGCGATATGCTGAAGTTCACTGGTTATGTTAAGATTTCCGAAAAGGATCTATAGAAGGCGCAGGAACATACAAAACCTGACTTAGAATAATAAAATAACAGGTTTTTCAGCGCAAAAGTCAGCAACTATTTACAATACTCTTTTTCAATTAGAGGCGGTGAGTTTTGATAAAATGAAAGCGCAAACACTCTGTAGCTCAAGTATGTGAATTATAGGAGTAAATTTGGTTTGGATTCTGGTTTCTGTTTTGTTGATCTATTCGACACAGAACTCCTTAGTTTACAATCTAGCAAAGCTACACAACGTTCTTTGCTCCGTGAGAGGTGGAAACAAAGGGGGAAGGGGAGGAGCGCGATGAGGGAGACGCCGCAGCGTGCGCCCCTAGAGCGGTGATACGTATTTATGATACCCATTGTGGTGCCGGTTCCTTCGAGGAACCATGAAAAACTTATAAGAAAAGATATTCATATGTTTAGATAGCTCTCAGAACGTCAAGCGCATCAATTTTTCCAAGTAATTTAGCTAGCAACTGAAAAAAAAGAAAAATGGCGGAAAAATGCGTTTCCTGAACAGTTGAAAATAAAATGTTCAAAATCTATCTCCTCCAAAAGTTATTATCGCAGAACAATAACTTAGGTGTCATTGAATGCGCAAAGAGTTGGTAAATAGCTGGACGTGGGCTCGGAATGAAATTCTTAGTTATTTTTCAGTTACATGAAAAAATCTATGGAAAATTGCATGACATTTTAATTTTTTTAAAATTCATGAAAAATAAACTTCTGCGAATTTAATGACTAGCCCACGTCCAGCTATGCACCAACTCTTTGTGCAATTAATGAGATCTAAATCAATGCTCTATGGTAATAACTTTCGGAGAAGATAGGTTTTGAAAATACCCTATTTTTACACCCATTTTCCCCAATATTATCTCCGCAATTATGGCAAATATGGGAAAAAGTCTGGAATATGAGCCCTATTTACTTTCTGAAATACATACGTAGACCAAATTTCATAGATCTGGATCCCATAGAACAAACGTGAGAGCCATTTTTTCGAATGTGTTCGGACGTTTCCCTTAACGGCACTATTAAATTTAAGTTTTAGTTCAGTTTTAATGATTTTCTAAAGATATTGGAGTAGAATATTACATAATTGTACCATAATGTTACAGTATACAAGCAATGTAAAATTTTCTATAATCAAAATTGCATAATTCAACCAACGCTGGTTATAATTACAATGAGTAAAAATTTAAGTTGTCCTGTCCATTTAAGATTCTGATATGTTCTCTTTCATTCGAAATCTTAACCTTTTTTTACACCTCCATTGCAGAAAAGGTATTTCTGCCTGCCGTATTATTTTGCTTCATTTATCATTCACCGTTTCCCAAACAGACACCAATACTTCAATTTATTTTTTACGCTTTTCAAACGACGATCAATAAATGTATACATGTTTTTGAGGGTCCTTGAAAACATTTAATAAGCAATTCGATCCTGTTCGTAGATAATTTCCGTTTAAAACATTTAGGCTATACCGTATTTCCAGGGTCGGTCGGTTCAAGTTATTCTTACCATGAAAAGATATTATACAAAACATGGCAACTGGAAGAATTTTTTGACAGAATTGAATACACAGCCAATCGTCACTTGACCAGTCTTGAAAGGAATTGTGTTTAACGAAAATTGTTGAGTAACTAGTGGTCACTTACGTAAATAAACAAAAGGATCTGTCAAGACCACTGTCAATCGCCCGTGCATGTACTTCTGAATCAAATTAACAATATCAGAAAAGTGAAACGAAGAAAAATAAGAGACTGGGGAAAATAATTTTTCTTTAATCGAATGTTCATTAGGAATTTAAAAACGAGGAACACTGCTCGTGGGTTAAGCATTATTTAATATTACACATCGTCAAATCCATACAACGTTTCGGAGTCCTGCTCCATCCTCAGTAAGTACAGTCTGAAAAAACGTGAGAAAACAAAAGTTCGTCAGACATGTTGAAAAGCAAAATTGATAAAAAACTCATGTGAAAACTTCCAACGGATAAGAACTATTCATAATGTTTAAAACGGGTTTTTCTTTGGCTATATACAATAATTCCAAATTCTTAGTTCCGAATCATTAAAAGCATTGCACAATATTTCAAAATGGTCTTCAGCGACTCCAGCACCACACTGCTCTGCATGGAGTCGCACAGACGAATGAGGCGGTTGCGCAAGAGGCCTCCAGGTACGATAACTAACTCCGCGATGATAGGCAATCCTTATATAAAACGGCAAGGTCGTCATATCGACATAGCCTGATGTACAAAGTACACAACTAAATTTGTAAACTAAGGACGCCTTCATTTGCTTCGGAAGTACATCTTTATACCGAAAAAATGAGCCTATTTTGAATCAATTGACAGAAATTAGGCACAATTTTACGTTAGGAAAATAGCGATTGAAGGGTTTCCCGCTTTCTTAATTTACACTAATGGTAAAAGGTTCGAAGTGTCATGAATAAAGGTGCAAATGTCATGATTCTAGCTGTAGGTCTCAACATTTTTCTATAACTAAAATCGAATTTACTGTGATTTATAAACTGAATATTAATGAGACATTTTGTTCGGGGCACAATTTATTGTCGCAACGTTCAGTTTTCAATCTCATGTAGCATTCAAAACGCCATGGTAATTTATGCCTCAATAAAT
Source organism: Platorchestia sp. MABIK (assembly GCA_014220935.1). Taxonomy (NCBI): domain Eukaryota; kingdom Metazoa; phylum Arthropoda; class Malacostraca; order Amphipoda; family Talitridae; genus Platorchestia; species Platorchestia sp. MABIK. The sequence continues at coordinate 63,826 of JACJUY010004713.1, forward strand.
ATTCTATGAAAATATAATACATAGTTTAAAAGTAATTCTGAGGTTCAAAGGACTGGCGTAATGGTGATCAGGTTCCATTCTCTGTGTTAAAACCTCAGAGAATAAATATGATTAAACCCACACATAAATAATGATACTATCCTTCTCAGTAATATCCCAATGAAAGGAGTCAATTCAAATGAACGGAACACACACCTGTTAAAACACAGAAAATATTAGTCAGAATTTGACTAAGATATGATAGTAAAATCATCATAATGCTCCGTTACGCCAGCCCCAGCTAACTGTGAGTGGAACAGAATACAGTGATGCCATCCCACGAAATTTAGCGCTCGGATTTTCCGGGGGAAATTAATGGACACAAAGGTAAGTATGAAATAAAGAGAAAATCACTCTCTACGAATTTTGGGTTCGTACACGACCAAGCTACTGCATGGTCTCTGATTTGAGTCTCAACTGAGCTTTGCAAAATTATACGCGAGAGCTGATCATGAATACTACACATGAATGGTGTCTGGATGAGAAATTGCAAGATATGCCAGGTGTTGTCTCTGCTTCACCACTGAGTGAACTTAACACATAAAAATATTAGCTAAAGTGGGCTCCAGTGGCAGACCCATACCCAGGGTTTGCCAACGGGGCCCACTTTAGCTAATTTTTTTATGTGCTATCACGAACAACGATGGCTTGATTCTTGTCCTCTAGATTTTAAGCTGGTATTCTACAGACGATACATGAGTGAATTAATATCTGTGTGGCCTTAAAAAACTAATTACTGTGTACCGTCACGGCCCCTCACTCCCAAAAGAGACAGATGGTTATTTTTGATTTCTTCAGTTGAATATGTCAAGTCTAAAGGAGACTCGCTTGTTTCATACGTTTGGCCTATGGCACTAAGGTGCGAAAAAGATAAGCCTAGATGCTGATGTAACAAACATGGCTGTGATCACACAACGGTATTGGTTAATTTGTCAACATGTATCGTCAGACTTTTTTCGAATGATGTTAGTCTGTGAAAGTTTCTGCAGTGCATTTCAGCATAAACACAGGCGAGGCTTTAATTTTACCACCACACGATCTTGTTAACGATCATCCTCGCGTGGTCTGCCAAGTTTTTCCCGGGAAATGAACGAAAGTGATTCATCCTACAACACGAGGACTCTTGAAATTACACTTGTTGACTTTTAGTTTCATTAAGAATTGAAGGGTTTGCAACTACGCAATTTCCTGTCATCTTTTCTATCATGAAACTGACAGCCAGATATCGCCTCCTGTGACGAAAAATTTGAAACGATTGGATGAAGTAAGAATCTCATTCAATGAAGGCATATTTAGTATTATCAATCGAATTATTTTTGAGTGAAATGTGAGGAAACTTTTTATTCACGAGAGAAAATCTTTGCTTCACTATCCAGGCCAAAGCGCGGGAGCATAAGAACAGGCAGCAAGCCTGTTAATATGTCAACAATCAGTTATTGGCCTAGGCTATTAAAATGTCCCATAAATAGGAGAGAAAAACACGAGGGCTGCGAGGGGAATGGTACTCTAGCGAGATAGGAGTAACAAAGCGGAGAAATTGTAACGAAATGGGGGAAGTCTATACTTAAGAAAGATGTATGCATTTGACTTCTCTTAATTGTAAAGGGAAATTCAAATTGTACATTTTAATTTTGAGAAAACTCAAAATTTAAAATTTTGAAATTTGAGAAAACGTTCGGAACTTGAAAAGAGTTTGCCAGAAACCTGTTGGGAATGAGGTTTGAAAATGGAAGTGAATAAGATACGATAGTGAAATTTTAATTGCGCAGATGTGTATAAGAATTGTAAGAAAAAATAGTTGCGATAAAACTACGTCGTGAGCAGAGACTCTGTAGTGAAACTAATCCAAGAGTTTTTTAGAGCGTGAAAAAACGACGTTGCTTAGAAAAAAGGAAGTCCTGCACAGAGAAAGGGGAAAAAGGAATGTGAATCACCGATGGGAGGGTATGTTGGGAGTAGCTTTAAAGAGTGAAGGATGGGAAAGCTTCGTTCAACAGACTTTGTTGGTATAATTGGACTTTAAAATATGAGTTATGTAAATTCAATACTAAACTGAGGGATATAAAACACCAAGAGAGAAGGCTAATTGATATGCTTATAAAATCTAGATATCAACGCGAAGGAATGTGGAAGATTGAACGAGGGTCGCCTGATAGAGCGCAGAAAATCGCCTGGACCAGAAGGTGCGGGCTATTTGAGCGGCGCCTGAGAATGGGAAGGCTTCTTCACAGTTAGGCGTCTGCCAGTGTCGTGCACCATTGTTTTATGCAAATGTAGAACTAAAAATGGCTAAAAGAGAGCCAGGATGGGTGCAGAAAGAACCGCGGAGAATACGAAAATGTTGCACGAAAACGCTGCAAAAACCTTGGGCGCTCAGCAAAAACTCCTGGCCAACGATGAGGGAGAAGATTACACAAGGCGACGACGGGGTTAGTGATGACGGTGGATACTGCAGAAGAGTTGGAAATGCCTAATTGAAAATATGTAGAGAAGTCTGTCAGAGGCAACGACGAGGAGAGCTAAACATGAAAGTAAGAATCCCAGGTAAAAAAATTAAGATGTTTCGAGTTTTTTCTGTGCCGCGGTAGGCAAGATTCTAGCCGTGTTTTATTCGGAAAAGCAGCCGTTTTTTGGTCGCCATGTCCACTTTATAAGAATCCACTTCATAATCGAGCAAGAGCTCGATTTTCCCGGCTTGTTTACGTCCAAATTAGACTAGCGGATAGCCGTCGACCGGGAAATTGTGGTCGAGAGCGGCCGATAATGACCTTCCGCGGCCATGTTTCACTATGTTCTGCTACCTATCGACCTAAACACTGCATGAATTTTTAATGGGGATGCTTTGAAAGGTGAAGTGCCGAGAGGAATTCTGGATCTTGTTAGTTTACAAATCTGTTTCGAGTTCGCATCGGAAGAATGAGTGTGCAGAAATTTCTAATGATAGCAAAACTTCTATCAAAATCCCACTCTTTCAGTTGTTTAAATAAATATGATCAGGTGCTACGTGATTTTACATAATTACCAAAATAATAAAATGATCTAAGTGCTGTATCAAACATTGTCAAAATACTAGATTTTTTAGATGCCGTGTACCGTAGTGTGAATGTATGTAAAATGTTATCTACATTTCATTTTGGTATTCATAAACATTCATCATGTGTGGCATAAAATATAAATGGTTTAACACTGAAATTTCATCAAGATGTCCAAGGCCTTATGGGATGCTGGGTAAATGTTTCATTTTTTTAAACGATCAGTTACAGTATACTGTGACGTAGATAACCTTTTCTACCTATAAAATTACACAGATCTAACTCGTTCTAAATATTCAACAAACTTACTTCTTCGATTGAAAATATAGCCACATCAAGCCTCGAGCGTACAATTCATAATTTTGCAAAAGATGCAGAAAGTGATTTCAAGGGAATTTCCATTTTTATTTTACAAAAAATTCGTAGTTGAAGAGGACCCCCGTAAGCTGCTGAAGAAAGTTTTGTTTACGTGAGTAGTGTCTTTCTAAGCATTTTTCGAAAAGAGTCGCACACTGTGAGTTCTCCTTTGAACATAACTGACGCCAGTCGTTAGTGCGCACTTCAGTTCGTCCCAGCCATAACATTTGCCAGACGACGTGGTGATTGCAATCTTTCATATTAAATTGCACAGCAAGTCGTTCGTTTTAAACAGCGCAGGGTAAACTATTTTAGTTACGTTAGGGTTGTGATATTCCCCTCGTATCCCGCAGTTGCCGCTTGCTTGTCAGTCATCCCTACTCTCACTCTGTAAACTGGATACCAGCAGAACATTAGATGACTCTAAATATCCTTTTGTTGCCTGTGAATACAATTTTTAGGAATTGAATGAAACTGATTCCGGGGCTACCCACGCATCTCACTATCACTATCACTATTATACAAGGAGCCGCGTCCGTCAGTCCGTCCGTCTGTGGGTCACACCCACCAGCCGAAAGTGTGTGATGAGCGTCTCTTTGATACAAGCTTCATCAACTCCACAATTATTTTCGGTACATTAACCATGTTCCTCAATTACGAGTCCCCGACGTACTTGCTCTCTGAAGGAAGAACTGAGGAAGCGAGGCAGGCTTTGAGGCACTTTAGAGGTAACTTCACTATGGTCGTCCTTTTAATTAACCCAGCAGATTCAGAGCCAGAAAGAACATCACGTGTATTGGTAGGTTAGATTAGGTTGTATAGAGTATCAGCAATTGAGACTGAGGAAAGTGTAGGAAAGGTATGAGATAGCATAGAAAATCGTGGAAGAGCCATGTTAAAGCTCAGTTGGTCTGTCATTTTATCACGTTGTCAAGGAAGCTTAATGACTTTTTTGACAGGAGTTTCACCAGGGCACAAGACACGATAGAGGAAACAAGGTAGGTTCAATTCAGTTTTTTTCGTTGATGGAGTGGTTTTGCTGACGTCACGGCAACGAACCAATAGCAGCGCTCAAATGGCATCTGGTAGCACTGTTACCCCCAAATCTGGCTATACTATTGGCCCAACGACATGGCGTTTTGGTGACGTCATAAAGTTTGTTTGAAATAAAGCCTTTCTATTGGCTAGCCAAAATAGAGGAGGTGTATTTTCCCCCATAGAAATGACCCTACCTTGTTTCCTCTACCGTGGCACAAGATTAAGAGTATCTTAATCGCGGGTTCTGTTGGATTGGATATATCTGTTTTTGATCCACATCTGAAGTATATTTTTTAGGAAATTATCGATTCCAGCCAGTCATTTATGACGGATCGCGTCCACCAAAAAAAAACTACACCTCGACCTTCTCGCAGCGCCAGCAGCGTAACATCACCTCCTCCCCCCCCCCCTTTAAAAAAAATAGGGGTGTGCTAGTAATAATAAGAGCCGCATCCGTCCGTTCGTCCGTGTGACCCCCTCTTCTAATCGATAGCTTTGATAGCATTATTATTATTACTAGTGCACACGTGCTGGTCGGCATTAATCTGAAAAATTTCACCCCTTCTTTCTTGAGTTGAATTCTCTCGTGCCACTCAATGCCGTCCAGCGCTATGACAAAGAATTTCCTCGCTTCTTTCATGTGTTAAGCTCTCTTTAGCTACTCTCTTTAGCTACTGTTTTCTTGCTGCCGGAGTCTCGCTACTTCTCTCTTGCTGTTGGACACATTTCTATCTTTGGTGGCCTCTTTTGCCGGAATTTTATTCTGAAATGTCGTCTATTATCTCTTCAAAGCTTTTCAAGAAAATCACAATTTCGAAAACAATAACTCAAGTTCCAATATTTTGGGCCTTATACCCAATGGTAGCCAGGTTACTGGTCGAACGAATTTAAAACATTTTTTGTTGCATTATCAATTAAAAATATCAAAGTGACATAATGAATTTCAATAGAGAAAGCTCCATAGAAAATTTATATTCTAAAAATAAGCCGATTGCTTATTGTGGATCCCATAATCAAGAGGGGGTCACACGGACGGAGGGACAAACGGACGGACGGACGCGGCTACTTTTATAATAGTGAAATATAAGAAAGTTTTAGCCTCCCTTAACCACGACACAGATGTTCCAAAAGAGGACGGAGGAAGGCACAATTTAGTATGGAGTTGAGGAAACGTGGAATCTATGCACAAGGTGCACAGAAACAGTAAGCTAAGAAAGAAGTTCATGAAACAAGAAAAAGTTGAAGAAGAAAGTAGTAGGTGCTGAAAAACAGGACAGCAATAAACCAAAAAAAGATGGTCCGTGTCAAAACAAAATCTATTCTATTTCAAAAAAAGGAAGCCTACCTAACGTTTAGCTCGGGCTCTCACATTGTCCCCCTGGGAGTGCTAATTCCCATAGATACAATAGTTGTATCCCCCTGAGGGGAACTTTGATAGCAACAAGGATGAAGCTTAAGAAATACAAGAAATTTTTCTATTGCATAATTTTTCTGTGGCGATTCAATTCCCTTTCACTTGCATTATGGTATCCAGAATACGCAATCGGCTCATTTTTACAAATAGAAATTTTCTTTGGAGCTTTTTTCTGTTGAAATTCCCCATGTTGCTCAAATATTTTTAATTAATAATGCGAGAAGAAATGTTTTAAATTCGTTTGATCAGTAACCTGGCTACCACTTATGATAAGGCCCAAGATTTTGGAACTTCATCTATTGTTTTCGAAATTGTGATTTTTTTTAAAAACTTCCAAGAGATAATTGGCGACATTTCAGAAAAAAATTCCGACAAAAGAGGCCACCGTGGATAGAAACATGCCCAACCATTAGAGAGAAGCAGCAAGACTTCGACAGCAAGAAAGACGCCGCAGACTATCGAATGATCAACCCAAAATGGTAAGACGAATCAATGCTGCTCGCCAACGAGAAGCTAGGGCTAACTCGACCGTTGAACGGCGATTGAATAATCGTTAATAAAATTTGAAATTTGATAATTGACAGATTTCAAATGACCCATATTTAACACATCAATTAGTGTGATTGGATAGACAGTAGAATTGCAATTCACGGGCATTGCACTAGTAAATATAAAAATCAAGAAATGATAAGAAAACATTTAGATCGTTCATTTAAAAAGTAGTTTTCATGAATAAATCACGCATTCAACTTTTTTTACTCGTATTTTTAGACGACGATGGAACTTGACTTTTATAGAAGTAACTAACAGCTCCCGTAAAAATTCTACGGTCAATAAAATCGCAACAAAATCTGACGAGACCAGCATCTTCCACGAACAAAATAATTTTTAAGTTTCTTTGAAAATACACAGCTGAAAGGAGTCCAAGTTTCTGAGTGATATACAGGGTGTCAACGAAAAATGTATCCACTGATTTAAAATTTTAATATTGTGTCTCTATGATGATGCAGGATAGTTTAATTCAGGTATATTTATACAACTTGTATCCCTTCTAAGTGTAGCTTGATGAAAAGTGAAAAAAATTGAGCCCTTGATTTTTAATCAGTGAAAATGTTTTTCGTAGACACTCTGAATAGTGTGTGCAAAATATATTAAAACAGCAAACAATTTATTCTTAATGACGAGCCAATAAGAACTCACTTTTTTTTAGGGTAAAACCTAACTGACCCTGTTAGGAAAATCAATCATCATAGATCGGTCTGAATAATAATTCAAGTGCAAATTGAAAGTAAGAGCCACTGGCATTTATCCTCCCCTTTTATTTCAATGCCCTAACGGTATACTGAATATATACGAAGCTCCATCCATTCTTCTTTCCGTCAGACTACAAGGAAGAAGCTGATATCAGGACCGTGGGAAACTTGAACACGATGTTCCCTGGATTCAGGAGACACTAACGGTGCAGAAATACTCGAGTCCAGGGTTTGAAACTAATATGAACTGACCGGTAAAGTTCATCAAGAATGGCAAAGCAAAGTCATTCACAAACGCGGCCATGATGAAAGTATCGAAGGTTTGCCATTTGTCCCACAACTCTAGAACATCATTGTTCTCCCACATGATCAGCCCATTGAAAACTACGTACTTGTGTAATTCCTTCATTGAATTTAGTTCTCCAGTCATCTTAAAAAAGTTAGCTTCGATCTGAGGTGTACTTTTACTGGAAACATTCACGTGGGAGGTCCTCCCTTCTGACCTCATCTTCTGGTGGATATCTGCGATTACGCAAGCTGGGTTACGTTTTACCAATTTCTGCGCCGCAGGACACCCGTGCCCAAGGATCAGAAGGATCACCCGCACTCGCTAAGCCTTCCTCTGAGGACTACCGATCTGCCGTACTGCAGCGCTCACCGTCGATGGCAAGGACCGGCGTCACCACCGAAGCAGTGAGTCGGAGGCATTTGGAATGAGGTCGTTCGTGCTGAATGCCAGTGTTTGCTTCGTGAGGCCTTGGTCATTACAAACAAGCTGTAAGCTAAATTCGGGAAGTACTATTATCGACAATTCTTAAAAACAATTTATCTCTACTCAAAATTAATTTACAAGGTTTGAAATCTAAGAATTCGATCGAATAAATAAAATTTAATCAAATTGGTCGAATATAATCGAATCGATGGAATTTAATCTAATAGATAAAATTTAATTAAAATTTTAGAATTTAATTGAATGGAAAGAATTTAATCGAATAGGTAGAAAATGATCGGGTAGGTAGTATTTAAAACTTGACTTTATTATCAGATGTTAGCTAAACAAACAGCAAAGTTCGTAAATAAAAACTAATCCCGATCATTCAATGTTTCTTCTTTTTAATAATCTGATTTTTTTTCAACAGCCACTTTCCCTCAACGGGAATATGACTGGAAACTCGAAAACGGCACGACTCTCGGACTATCGTGGATCCGCAGTCCGTCTCTCGAGCGGAAAGATCGGGTGTCTATCTGCCCCACCACCAGCACTGAACAGATCGACCCTGATAACTGTGTTGTAGGTGCAAATAGCACAGCAGTGACCAAAATTTGGGCTTTTCCTGCCTTTGGTCAATTAGTGTTATTTTCTATTTCCTATCATGAAAAAAACGAAAAATATAATGAATATTCTCTAAGTTTTGATTTTTCTAAACTGGCCAGCGTTGTTTTGAAACTAGCCTTTTATTATGGGCTAATTTCAATTATCCCCAGCAATTCTGACAGATTCTACACTAATTTGTTGAAAAAAAATTGAACAATTTTCTAGATGCCTCCAGAACTTTCACAACTATTCTTCCCAAACGTTTCACGAATTTCTAGAACATTCTGGCAGTATATAGGGCAGGATAATTGCGGGAAACGTAAGCTCAACAGGTCAGTTCACTTCTAGCTGTCAGTGTGTAAACAAGTCGATCGTCATCGGTCATTACTTTCTGGATCCATCAAGAATTGCATCCAGAGGTTGTAAGCATCCTAGACGTAGTTTGCTACGTCTGTAGTGAGTTTATCAAAACTACCCAGTCGGCTCCGATGCAAGCCGACTGGGATCGCCGCAGGAAGCTGCATTGTTTTGCTCCCTCGTAGCTGAAGCGGTGCTGCTGCTGTCTATTACTCTACCAAGCGAGGGGTCGCCATTTTCATTTGTTAGCGTTAAAGGGATCGCCTAACTTTAATTTAGCTAGGGTTAACCCTAGATTCCCTGTTCCTGGACCTTATTGCGGTTACGTACCATTAATAACGTTCAATAATTTTCTACGCTGTGCCGGCATTAGTTTTAAGATTTGTCTTCGCTGATTAATTCTTGTACCTAGCTCGTCGAGCTTTCTCCTGTTCGCCTGTCTTTGAATTGTTTCGTTCCACTTGAAATTATTGCTACTTGCAGCTTTGAATAAACGTTTCTGCTGTCGTTAACCGTTTCACATTGAACCTATTTGTGTGGCTTCTCCACAATATGTCTATTGTCTCACTGGAGTAATTCTAGGATAAATAAATGCTATTGTTGCATTAAATGTCGTTTTGTATCCACTTTGTTTAAGTCAAACTTCAAATTTGCCACTTTGTTCCTATAAGAATAGGTATATTTCAAAAATGTTATTACCCTGGACACAAAAGCAAAATTAGAAAAGAATAAAAGTATTTTTTTGTTTTCTAGACATAAGCAAATAAGAAATAACAGTATCAACTCAAGGACAAAAACTTTGTTACACGGTGTAGTTATTACTTTCCCTTTTGTGCAAATGAGAGAAAAATTACGGTGTTTAACGTTTGGGCTTTTTCTAGAAAGATTTTTCATTAGACCCTGTCTTAACAATCTTAAACCTAACTTTTCTCATCTTAACTATTCAAACGTAATTTATTTTCAACTAGTCTATCTCAACATAACTTAATTTGACTGTCTTAACGTAATCGAACCTTAGTAAACCTGTTCATAAATAACTTGACACATACTAACTGATTTTAATCTAAGCCTGTGGACCCATGAAAACGTAAAGGTTCTTTTTAACTAGAATAATCCAACCGACACTATCGTAAGCGACACCAACCGTTCCATAGAAGTATTCCATCATCTACAAGATAATTTTCGAATGTATCTGAAAATGCATAACTCGACTAGATCCAAGGTTACTGCGTGAAATGTACGAATAAAAAATTAATTACTTCTGTGTCATTTTAAAAAATACTTGAAATATCATAGCATAATTATAAAATATACGTGAAATACATGTTTATACCGACGCAGTTTTCCACTACCACTTTAATATTAGGAATTTCTTAATTTTGTCTAATACGAGTAAAAATACAGAGTGAAAACTAAGTTTTACACACAAGCAAAGCAATGTCTGTGCAATGTGCAGACTGGCTAATGGACAGACGAAACAAACAAAATTATAAGGGACTAGTGTGCCCGCGTTATCAAAAATGTCAATATTATTTTATAAGCAGCGCTACAATTATTATTCGTAAAACCTGTTATAAATGAACAAAGGAGCTTTGTTTAAGAACACGTATACGTAGTGTCCTCGAGTACGGTACAAAATAGCTGCTACGGACCTTACCTAATATTCTCAAAATGTGACGGACGAACGCTGCTCTTATTATAGTGTTGCTTAGTTCTTCCAACGTCCACATTTCGAGGCGGGGAACTTTTTTGTGTGTGGGTGCCTCTCAAATGTTTAATTCCTCATGATAGTATGCTCCACTAATCTCGATCACTTCATTATCAATTAGATTGAAATAATAAATAATTTGTGTAACCTCGATTTCATGCCATAGATTTTCAAGAAAAACAGTTTATCTTATCTGTGTTTCAATCAGCTGCCAGTAGAATGTCAGCAGAATACGAAGCTCATTTTAAAGGTAATACGATTGCTAGAACACTAACGGTAACGTATGCGTTCTTGCGTTGAAATGCAACAAAGAACGAATCTTCAACGAAGATGAAACATCAAATCCGTTACAACATTGGTTATTGAATAATTTTCAACACAGAGGTTTTTAATTGGTACTGAAACCATTGAAGGTATTATAACAGCCACGTCATTGGTTAAATAAATCATCGAGGGAAAATCAGAAAGATTGTTCCCTAGCCAATCAATATTTTTTTAAAAACTACAAGTTAAAAGTTCATAAAAAAATGCGAAATTCAGAGTTGGAATGAATGTCAATCGCTAAGCAATTTTGCACTAACTGTTGTGCTTGTGTACGTAATATGTTCTAGAATACAAATGATCACATCACATACGCACCCTATCAAAGCTTCAGAACGAAAATTAAGTGATGTACATAGAGTAATGCAAATTTCTCACAACTATTTTTTCAGCACTGCAGCATGCAATTTTTGTTTAGAATCATTTTGCCATCCGGAATGAATGTAAAGGTATCTGCGATACTGAAATTAACAAACGACGAAAAATGCTCTTTTTATTCACGGAGTTTGAGGTGAAAAAGTTAAGAGACATATTTATAAAGTAAGCACATGTAAAGAACAAGTGACATATAAAATTCAACTGAAATTGTGAGAACAAGAATAAATGACTAGAATCGCTGGTGTACATAGGCTAAACTTCTTTTGGCTTGGTCTACACTCTAAAAGATTGTGTCAAAATGGATTCGCTAGAAATAAAGGCATTGAAAGGAACTGCTTCGATCATTCTAAATAACCAAACTGGTTTTTGCTCGCTTGGTTCTTCCGCTTTTCTTACAAAAAATAAAAAATTTTATGTCCAATGAAGTTAATTTAAAAATCATCATTGGTTATTTTATATGTCTCAACATAAAGATCCTTGATTGGTAATCGTACACGGTACCCAATCACGGTATCATAGCACCTAAGTCAGTGGTTGAAGAAAAGATTGAGAGAAAAGCATGGAATATATTCCCTTAAATTAACACGTTCACTGCGAATATCTGCTATTGTAAACAGTTGGTTTGGTTAGGTTCTAAATAGCATAATAGGGAAATTGATTTTCCAGCTTGAATTAATTTTGAATTCTTCCTAATGAATATCAAGAATACAATTGTATGATAACATTTCCCCTTGTTTGAGAACAATTATTTTGCAAAAACGTCGCGAAACAGATAAAATGTCGTGCATTTAAACTGTCAGGTAAATGGGCAATTTACCTGTTGGTACACACGTGGCCCAATACGCAGTGAACGTCTTAAGTAATTCAAAGTTTGACAACGCTCAAACTACATGTAATAAAAATTTTGTAGACACATATGAACTTCGGCCTTGCAATATCAGAAATGATGTTGAAAGTATAATGGGACGAAGTAAATACTTCTGTGTTTCAGACCAAAAGCTTAGTATGGTAGGCATTCATAACTTAATTTTCGTCCTCACCTATCAACTAGTACCAACTAATCAGCTCAGCTCAGAGAACATATTTTGCCACACCCCACATTCATAACATTTTCCACTTAAATAATGTAAGAACGGAAAAATCCCGAGAGTCGAATCGAGAAAAGGATGGTCGCACAATGGAACTGTAGTGTAGGAATGGAACAATGAGGTAAACGTTTAAGCTGGTGAGCTAATATCTCGGTGCTATTTAGTAGAAGCAAGATATATAGAAAAAAGTTATAAAAGTTATAAAGAAAGGGGATACCGCTCTATCCTGTCCACGGACTCATTATTATCATTAGTATAGTATTTTTTGTTTAACACGTTAAATGCGATGGGTAAAACTGAAGTTCAGCGTTCAACTCAAATTTAAATTCAAGAGTTGTTAGAAATGTTCTAAATATCAAACATTAACTGGGTCCATTAAATACCATTAACTTTAAAAGATTGTTAAAACTTTTTCAAGCGGCCCATCGATGAGTCATTTCGCTGCAGGAAAAACTTGAACACGCCCCATCGATGGGTCGTTTCGTAGTCAACGTGTTAACTTACGCATATGATGAACGGTGCGATTATAAGTGGCATCACAAGGGCAAAAAATGCATACATATAGAGGTCTCAGTTGGCAAAAAATGTCCTCATCTGCGTAAGCATCTCGAAAAAGAATAAATACAGAAAAAAATGAAAATCAAAACTCTCATAGGTACAGAGTAGGTTGTCCGGCTTCCCTCAACGAAAAAGACAGAGCGATATGTAAAGGAGGAAAGATAAGGCCATTCAAACTACAAATGTGAACCCACATCAGACTCTTGCAGCTACACCTTTTTCACTTCAAATTTATCCAAGTCAAGTTCAATTTAATCCAAGTCAAGTTCAATTTAATCCAAGTCAAGTTCAATTGAATCTAAGTCAATTTCAAATTAATCCAAGTCAAATTACAATTAATCCAAGTTAGGTTCAATTTAATCCAAGTCAAGTTCAATTTAATCCAAGTCAAGTTCAATTGAATCTAAGTCAAATTAAAATTAATAACAGTCAAATTTTACATACATATATAGGAATGCATTTGGATTATATGTTTGTAATTTTGTCTTCCGTAACTTCGGTTTTCGAAATAATTTCAAAAATGATTTTTCAGTCTCTTTTGTACCGATTTCTCTAATATAGGAGTATAGAAGAAAAGTGTTTCTCATTGAATTTGGATCAGCGCTTCCCTCAAGATGGATCTCTACAACTAATCAACGGACTATGAAACAAGTGAAGATGAGCTAGAAAATATACGCGCAAGAGTAAGAAGAGGAATAAAGAGAGGAAAATATAAGAAAACACGAGAAAAAAAATGCAGAGTGATAGATGCTACTTTGAAAGATGAAGATTGGAGAGCAGTGGCAACATTTTTCTTGTTAATGCAGAAATGTATCTGTGTAGTAATGTACTCTTATAAATTGTAATCAAACAGAATCGTACATTAGTACTCAGTGAATCGCATTTGTAGATTTTTTAGAGATTAAATATACATATCGTCCGGTAGTAATCCTTTGTATTGGCTTGTATTTGATTTCAAATGAAATTGTGTATTTCATATATATCTATATGAAATCATATACTACCGGACGATATGCATATTTAATATTTAAAAAATATACAAATGTGATTCGCTGAGTACTAATGTAATCGTGAAATTCCACTTTATCACACATATACATGTGATAAAGTGGAATTTCACGCACATAATTATCTATAAGTGTAAATAAATCTTCGAAACTATGTGTATGTGTAACATAAAATTACCAATTGAACATAAATATTTGAATGTATGCACACTGTCATCAAGGTAGAATTTTAAAGCAACTTTAATGAGGAGTATAATACAAAGTTTTTATAATTGACTTGCATCTTTTACACCGCTCAAAGATCTGAATCACCCTCTGCCTCCTGATGCTGGATACTTACCACTTTTACGACAGCTTGTTTTTATGTTGCAGACATTTTATGTATTCCTTGCTGAAAGGAAAAACGACTATCCTGCTCATTACATCCAATAGATACATATTTGACACAAAAAGCTCAAATTAACAAGTGATTACGTCAATTTTCAACTCAACTTAAGGTTGGATTAATTTGAACTTGACATAGATTAATTTGAACTTGACTTGGATTAAATTGAACTTGACTTGGATTACTTTGAACTTGACTTGGATTAATTTGAACTTGACTTGGATTAATTTGAACTTGACTTGGATTAATTTGAACTTGACTTGGATTAAATTGAACTTGACTTGGATTAATTTGAACTTGCCTTGAATTAAATTGAACTTGACTTGGATTAAATTGAACTTGACTCGGATTAATTTGAAGTGAAAAAGGTGTAGTGTTGCTGATTCAGTTGTGAACAAATCACCGTCCTCGGCAAAGGGACTCGTATAGCTGAAGCCTACAATTGAGGGGCGTAGGCGTCAGGTGTTTTCACGTACGACGGCCCGGAATTAGGTTTAATAATTACACCTATCCTGAATGTTATGAAAATGGGCGGGTATGAGCAACGTGCAGTAGAAAATGAGGTAACAAGAGGCTCAACGCCACCACGAAAGCTCAGCTCAGCCCGTGGGCTCGTGAACGATGACCACTTAAACGATGTAGGCCACGTAAGCGATGTAGGCCACAGAACAGAAAATGGATCGCGTAACACACTGGTGAGGCGAGTAACGTGCAGACGAGTTGTGAGGCATATATTGCGAGTAAAGTAATATAAGTGTGAATCACGTACAACACATGCCAATCATGTAACGCATGTGTGAATCACGCATAGCTCGATCGAGCCCTGCGGTGCACACACAAAGTGAGTTGAGTGTACCGTGTATGCTCACAAGACTTAAAATTCATAAACAGTGTTTTTTTATCAATCTGTATAAATTTCAAAATTTTGTTGGTTTTCATCCCTTTAAAAGTTGGTTACACTGGGGTGAATCAGCTATGCTTTGTTGAATGAAGCCGGCAATTAATGTTCAAAGTTTGTGACATAAACATTTCGCATTAGAGCAGTCTAATTATTCAGCTGTATGTGAACTTCGTCGCGCGGGCCAAAGCCCAGTCATTTTTGAAAAATCCTTTCAGTATCCTAGGGAGACAGTTTATGATGTTTGTAAGCGTCTTTATGAATCTGGTTGAGATTACGGAGCCACCCATGCACCAAGAAGACTTTTGACTTTTGCCTGCCAACTCGCCAGACCTGAACCCGTTTGATTACTATTTTTAGGTCATAAATTCAGACAAACGCTTGTGCAAAACCCCACAACAACGTCACACGATTTGAGAAGGACATCAAAAGGCCGTGGAATCGTTGGAAACGGCAGAAGTTCTCTGCATCGTGTCCAGCTTATGAAAGCGACTTCAAAGATGTAGGCTGTCTTTCGAAAGAAACTTTTGTTCTCCAGGTTTCATATAAAAACAGCCCAAAATTCGAAGTTTTTGTTACATTTTCCTTGAGTTATTAGGATTTAAGCGGAGAAAGGGAAATCGAACGAATTTAGCCGGAAGATCCTGTACACAGTGCTAATTCCCCAAATGCAAGCCTACGAAAACTGACGTATTGTTCAGGACTTATTAATGTTCCACATCTTTCTGAATTACAAAATTTAAAATTCTTCGAACGATGCACGCTGATATTGTCGTTAGATTAGTGATGCTGGTAGATAGCTAGAGGAATGCATTTCATGGAGACAAAATCATATAAAACGCCTACGCTCTTTCACTTGTTAGGCACGGCTATTGATTTATGATAAATCTGCTCGGGTGAACATTCAGGCTTGCACAATTACCTTCTTCTGGTAAAGGAGATTAAACTCTCGTGAATGAGCCACTGGATTGGTTTCTGATGTTACAAGATCACAAGGACATGCGTTTTGTAACGAAGTTAAAAAATATACTGCTTCGCAAAGAGCGAATGGGGTGAGTATAGAGCGAAATTCTACAATTACAAAAGTTAAATTAATGATTCGGGCGAAAAAGCATTGGTTCTTTAAACGGAGACAAGAAGTTCTTTAACTGAGACAACATTCAGTCTCCGTTCCCAGACAACTCCTAAATTAAAGATTTATTTTCCTCTAACTCATAGAAGTAACTACCGGGAGAAATTGTTAACCGAAGCGTAGACTTAATTAAATCAAATAATTACCAGAACATAAGAATGATTGAATGCATTTTTGGCGAGACACTGCTAAAGTGATACATGAATATTTATTAGTCGTTGAGCAATGGAAGGCTAATTTAAAGAAAGCAATTTAAATGGGTACTATCCGTAGTCCGCAAAATGCATTGACACAACTGGACCTGTTCTTACCCCAAAAAACTTTATTTCAAATGCACGTATCAATAACAATGAAACAAATAATATTGAGCGAAACTACAAAATCTTTACCAGCAAAGGAGTCTAAATTTTTCGGTTTCCTGTTCTTCGTAAAGTCTAACGTTCAAACGAGATCGAAGAATTGGCCACGTAAGAACAATTGGAGCCTCAACACTCCTGGATTACGGAAGACTGGAGTCACAACTGCGGTTATGGAGCGACTAAAGCTCAAATTCAGTGAACACCAAGTTCAGCACCAGCTCTGGGCTTTGCTTAAAATATTACTGATAAGTTAAGCTAAAGTACACCGATTAAAGCCAACTGATTGATGAAATAACTAGGACGTCCAGGGTCGATCGTGATAAATTATCAAACCCACTGACAAAGCCTGCATTAGATGTAACGAAAAGCAAGAAGTCTTGCTTGCCTAGTTGTTGTACGAAATGCTAAACTTGCGAAAGCGACCATAGTTATGAAATTGCATTCATGAAAACAAACGCAAATTTAATAAGTTATAGCGCCAGTAAAATTTAAAACAAGTAAGCGAAGATTAAATATGAACTTACTCGTGAAATAATTTGTTACAAACGAGTATCAAAGAGGCAAATATTTTGGCGGTAAGAAAATTCAGAGTCCATTTCAAGAAGAAAATCAACTCTGGAATTCATTCCTTTTTTTATCTTCTTGATTCTATGGATGTTCCAATGAATATCTTCAATTAATTTTATTCAATTGGTAGATGGTTCAAATTGAGATATATTAAAATCGTTTTTAAATTATTGTTTTAATGGTAAAACAATGATTAAAAAAAATTGCTAAGTAAAGAGGGACCAGTACTAAGTTGAACCAACAGTGGCATAAGTGCGATGAACGAAGCACAATCCCGCATTAGCGGCCCTTAAAAGATGTTTTCCTCATTTCTCTGTCTAATCATTTCGAAAATTGCAAACAAATAGTTCTAGCAGTCCGAACAAAAACATCATTCATTTTTAGTCTTCGTATCCTTCAACGTGTCCTCCGTTACAATCAGCACATTAATGAACGCTCCCTTCTCTTCGCAGCTTTTCTGATCATCTCTGGGTTATTCTCCCATGCAATGAGCGGACCCTCTACTCATTGATGACCAATTTCCACCGATAGGAGCGACGGTTTGAAGATTGGAGTTTGCATTCCTCCTTACGAAAAAGTCGCATCGTGTGACAGCCGAGCTTCTATGAGGCCATTCAATTGTAAATTCGAGTAACAGTGCGCACCAACCAAATATCTCTTGCAATTTGTTTGTTACAAAAAACTGTTCAACTGATTTTGTACGATCTGGCATGGTCCAAATGTTCGCAAAACGGTTACCATACGCCTGTTGAACTGAAGGGATTTTTTAAATCGTAATACATGTTTAGGTAGACTTCTGTTATCTGTATAAAAATAGTGCTATGCATAAAATATAAACTTATGGCTACTTTCCAATCAATTTTCAATGGCGATGAGGATTTTCGTTTAATTATTTTCGATAATTAAAAAATAATTTCTTGCCAGTAAAAAAAGGTTCTAAAGAAATTAACATTTCTTAGTTTGGAACAGTTTGTGAGAAATCAAAAACAAGAGGAAATTTAGGGACACCCTCTACCGTACTACAGCAGCGAACTCTGAAGAAACTTGTTCAAAGGAAGACGTTCAAATGTAGCAGCAAAATATTGCTCATGGAATTGTCACCACATTTCATACGTTGCCATTAATATTTCTTTGCGACTGAGAGGACATTAAGTTATGTGTGCAGAACTACAACGTAAATTAAATTATGTGTTATGTTTTAAGAGAAATTCCTGTAGATGATTGAAAAATTACAGAATGATTGCTCTTTCGAACTATTCAGCGGTCACGACGGAGTCAAAACGATATATATATTAGTCGCGTTGGAAAATAAAATCCAAATTAAAAATATGCGATATTTGAACACATTTTGCTTTTTACGCTCATTTTTCATGCCATGCAGTATGCGAGTGCCACCCGACCACCTCTGCTCGTTACCGTTGCTGGACGCTCAAGGTAAGACAATCAAATAATCTCGAGTTTGCTAATTTCCTCTACATTTGAACGCTGCAAAAGTGGTGTCCGAGCGTGTGGATCCTCCAATTTTCCTGTGCTAATCGCCTTTTTCCTACGTCGTTATCCAGCGTGGTAAGAAGACGGGAAAT
>JACJUY010004713.1:94054-112689 GCA_014220935.1 Platorchestia sp. MABIK
ACAGGCTAGCATTGAAAACGTGGTAGACGTTCTTCGCTTACACTGGTAGCGTTTAATCTGGTGAACTTCGCTTCAGCTCAATATCAGAACACGCAAACGCAACGCCTCAATCTTTCACGGCTTAAATGTATAAGTGCGTGTTTAATAATGAGACTACTGAAATAATACAAGATAGTGCATCTACATGTGATGAAATTGTTCCCAGAGAATACATTTTTAACCAATCAGATCTCGCACACGGCTATGCCTCAATAACAGCAGCTTCAAATGATGTGAGAAAAACAGCTAGTTATAATTCTTCGCACTCACAAGAGCAGCACCAGCTGCAAGGATGAGGCTAAAAATACACCAAACGCTGAGCTTCGCACTCACTCTAGATTATCACCTGTAGATTGCTACAGGGTGCATGAAACACTGACTCGAAAAAAGCGTCTTATGCCACAAAATGAGCAATGTCGTTGGTAAATTTGGGGTCGTGGTATGCCAAGCTCGATTCGTTTTAGGAGCTGAACGAACTAAATTCTCTGAACCATTTTACCGAAATCCTTCTTAATTAGGCCACGTATTCAAAATTTATCTCTCCTGTTCATTTACCTCGGTCTGTTCAGGTTGTGAATCAATCATAACCATTGAAGTGTCGTCCACCACGGGTCGTCCAACAACTTGAGAAAAAACGCTAGAAACAGTAACACTTGAGGGCAACTCGAATTGAGTCGCGAACCACTAGATAGTAACACAACTGAAGTTCGGCGTACTTTGTAAATTTTGTAAATATTCAGGAAACTTAGCATTAGCTTTCCAATATGAGAATAATTATCCCAGTAATTTTATTTTCACAGGGGGCTGTGGGCACAACTTGATCAGAGAGAATTGAGATTGATTTAATTATTAAATTGAACATACGAAAATTAAGTACTTCAAGCGGAATAGGAATTTTAAACATTTCTTTCAAAATGTACTTTTCAATTTACTCGCATCTTCAAAAATCTAAGACTTGAGACTTGCCAACAATATAAATGTACTTTCAAAAAGAGTACTTATAAACGAAAACAAATCTTTCAACGATTGATTGCAGTTATTTGACAACCTACAAGGTTTGAAGAACTAGTAAAGTCATACCTAAAAACTTAGGAGCACTGGCCTCAGATGTAACATTATTCTCAAGAACTTTCGCATTATGTGAGTGCGATACATTTTACTATACGAAAACTGAACCTAACTTCCCTAATGGTACCTCATGAAGCTGATCACACTAAAACTGACCACTGCACAGTGATTTGAGAATACAAAAGCTGAATCCAACATTGTAAGGTAAACACATCTCTTAAACGATAACAGTGACGTAATCAAACAACACTTGAGAATGTTCGGGTCGTCCAACAACGCGAGAAAAAACGCTGGAAACAGAAACACTTGAGGACAACTCGTCGTGAATCGGGAAACGTACGTGTAAAACAAAGAGGAGCGAGCGACGGCACACGTGCTACTGTCGCTGTGAAGGCGATTGTCTCTACTCCAGCATCCGCCCTGACCATCGGCCGATAATAGCGCCAGTAGACCCACTCACTTATCGGTGCACTGGTGCGCTGACCGGTACACAGCACACAACTTCCCATAACTCGCGCTCGCCGCGCAGCGGGTGGCAGCAAAGTCCTTACACCAGCCCCGCGATGATCGCATTCCAATTCAAGACGATCCAACTGAGTAATAGGAAGACGCACAGTAGTGCTGACTTTGGTGCTTAGCATGCCCTGTCGTTCATTTTGTACTCGCATCCTTGGAGACTCGCTTAACCGAGATTCAATTTTCGCCTCTCGTAAGAAATAAATAACTAATGAATTTCGCGATATCCTCCAGTTTCAAACGTCGTGATCTAAATTATCAAATAATTATTTTATCATAAAAACACAACACTGATTCAAATACTTGCCCTAGATCAATATATAAAATTGCTGTCGCAATGTAAGTTATCCTCGAGTTTTACACAGGGATTTTTCCAAGAGCTGATTGATGTCACACATGCTAGACTGTATTTGCTAATATACAGTACTATGTGCCATTTTTCTACCAAACTGTATACTGGAACCGATGTCCTCATGACCATTGAAATGGTACAGTGAAAATATCTAAATCTTTATGTAAATTTTCATTGATATGAGTTGCTTGTACTTGCATACGGGGAAAACTCAAGTTGAAACGAGCCATCATCGACGTGATAGCAATAACAGGTCTGAGGCTTATGATTGAAAAGAATTTCTATAAAAAAATGTTTTCTATTAGTTTCTGAATTAACAAATAAGTCTCCAAACGATGTTTATCTCACTGAAGCACCCACCTAAGGGGACACAACATGCTCCTAAAAATGAGGTGATCTTCTAAACTTAAACGAACTAGCGCCATGTTTTTTCTCTGGGATTTGATCGTTGTTTAAATTTTGCAATAACTGATTCATTATACGTTTATTTTCAAGGTAAAGTGCTAAATTTGAGGGTCTATGTCTTTGATTGAAGGTATCAGGAATGGAACTCGCGATTCGCAGATTAAAAAAGAAATCAAAAGAACGTTGCCATAACCCAGCTGTCTGTAGAAGGCAGTGTGTAGAGATTAATCTACTTGGAAGAAAAATAATCACTACCTAAAACAATTGTGTTTTGAAAAGTCGTTTCGAGCCTAACCTGAAACAGTAAACGGGTGCATAGCACATGAATGGACGGATGAACATACAGAATAATTGCTATGAAAAATCTTAAAATCATTCACCGAGATACAAAGGGTGTGTGTACTTGATCATGTTTAAAATTACACAAACAAAATTATACTAAAATATGTGAACTGACAACATTATGGACTCCGTAATCGGAATACTGGCGTGATGATGTAAAAAAGACACGGTATTCTTTTCTTTCGTTCAAATTTGAACTGTGAAATGATGCTCGTTGATAATATAAACTTCTGGGTAATATATAAAATAGAGAAAATGTTCGAGTAAAATGATCTTGTCTAGCGTACATCTAGCGTACGTGTGTATCAAAATACATTGGTTTACCGATCGTGCAGTGGAACGCATAATGGTTAATCATGGGTAACTTGATATCATCGACTTCAGTAATGCCATATCACCTCTCCCATTTAACGCCCTTCTCCGAACAATTTTTACTCAGAGTTCACACCAAGTTGCTTAATTGACTGTCAGGACAAGGCTGCTGATGAGTACTGCCCGAATAATCACGGACAGCGATAGGTTAATTTATACACGGTGTTTGCTGCTATGTGTTCTCCTGACGCCGAGAAACAGTGGCATTCACTTTCATGGCCGTGCTTCGGCGTGTCTCTTGGCTTGTGTGCTTCCATGTTTCTTGACCCACAAAAAACATTCGATTGCATACACAATAGCATATTGCCCTTGAAAATCCACTGTTATGGTATTACAGGCGTCACACATGATTGGTTCAAATCATATCTAACAAATTGGAAGCAATACTTGCCATTGATGATACACCATCGAAACTACTGGCAATTTGCCATGGGTCTGTCCACAAGGATTTCTTCAAAAGCCTCTCTTGATTTTAATCTTTATCAAGAAAATAATTAAATTTTATTTATCTTTCAAATTCATCTTTTTTGCCGTCAACAGCACGTTTTTTACTGCTATTCTTCATGAAAATCCCGTTTTAATTGCAAAAGTTTCAATGTGGCTCAAAGTCAATAAAATATGCGTCATTGTCGTTATGACAGAAGACATTATGTCATCACTACGAAATTTTCCATGCATCAAGAATAGTGACGGTCGAATTAAAGAAATTAACTTGTAAATTGTTGAACAGTTTGATACATATTTAACCTTCACAGAGCGAGCATATAGCATCTATCACTCCAAAACTATAAAAATCTGTAGGATTCCTAAAACAAATAGCTCGTATCAAACAAAAAAGGTGTTAAAATATTTAGTCGAATGCTCATTTCTCCTTATTTACAAAATGAAAGAAAAGTTTTACACGGAACTGATAGAATTAAAACCACTTGCCTCTTAAGACTCCTGAAAAGAACCATTAGAGCGGGGGGAGAAAACTGGAATACAACACCCGTAGGAATGATTCATCTAATTTTTTAAAAATATTCAACCTGTTAGATTTCTATAAGCTCTCCATATGTAATTTTATGTATAAAACGTTGACAAATGAGGGCAGTAAATATCTTATACACATATCATCTGCATACACCGGACATCATGATCATATAAAGCTCAAAAACTAAAATTCAGATTTCCTTATTATTCAGATGCACGGTTTCAACACACTATGCCCTTCATTGGTATCAAAACTTGGAATTCGATCCCTGCAGAAATCCGTGAAAGAAAAAACCGTACATAAATTTCCAAACGAATCGTAAATCTTTATTTTTATTTAAGTATCAATGACATTAGGTAATCAAGTTACAAATTTTCTGTTGTATGATTCAACTTGATTTGGTAATTTACCCAGTTTAACGAAATGGATCCTAGGTCTTCTCTAGAACATATTGTTCTCAGTTGGCTCATATCATCACTTATTTCAAAAAGTGTCGGATTCTGTGTGAATTGATTCATTGATTAGTCTACTGAGCAACTAGGTTAAGTGTACTAGGTTAAATATAATTGCGCACCTTCTAGTATTGATGATGGGAACAGTCGCTGAAATTGTTCGGATCTACAAATAGCTGTAATTATGTGTCCATTGTAATTCTAAAAGAAACAATCTACATGTTTGACGTATCCCTTGTGATAGATAAATTGGTTAGAAATTGTTTAAATGAAGTCGGTGATACCAAGGAGAAATCATCGCAAAGCGTTGAAAAAATAATTGCTGCTTTCTTCTGGCATCTCAATTTGCTTGAAACATATAGTCGTTGCAACCATATTATTTCACTTTCGAGCTAGTAGGCATTCCGACCGTCCTTTGTGTAAATTAGTTTACTTGAAATTAATTGCAACAACGGTTAAAATGGATATTTCTGCAGGAAATTGTAATTTTTATTTTTTTTGTCGTTTTATGGCCTTTTTGAATTGCAGTTTATACTGGCTTTTATTGTCGTAAGAATTAAAATCAAAATTTTATTTTGGAACTTCCGTTAGAAAGTGTAAGCAACATACTTTGTAAACTGACAACTATTATATGGACTATTATTTATGTTATTTGTTGTGGCGCTTCGAACTGACCACGCCAATTGCCTGAGCCGTGACACAAACCTCGAAGTTTTCACATTTAGTCGCACTTTTCCCGCTTCGGTGTGCTTCAATTAATGCATAATTTAACAGACATCTGATTACTGGCGCATAAAATAATAAGTGTTCTATAACTTGGAACATCTATAATTGTTTCAAGCGAACCTCTCCGTGAAATAAAAACGATTGTAATTACGGTTACAACGAGTTCTGCAGCAGAGACTTGGATGAATCGCACAAAAACAGAAATAATTCACATCGAATGTGTTAGGAAGGCCATAACAAGCTTAGCAATAGATTGATGGCTTACATACTTCCTTGATCGGCGAAACGCTACCTAGATCTCATTTCGTCAGTCATAAGCCCTGGAATTTTGAAGCCTCAATCCTGAAATGGCGTGCGCTCAAGGGTCGTCTAAAGTTTCTAGACACTGCAATAATAATCGTGACAAGATAGAGAAATTGTGCTTGAGTTAACATTCGTTCTAAATTTATAGCGCTTTATAACGCTGACTCACGCACTGATTACAGAGTGACACTATCAGTATTTATTACTTTATCTTTAAGAGGAAATAGCGAAACTTGGCATGGGGACACTGCTGATAAAAGAAAGCACTTTGTACTGTACATATTCAATGCCCCGTTTGTGGCACACGGCCTGTGCTGTACACTTATTAAATACGAGTATTACTTTCATATTACTCATCACGGAGTGATAAACCTTAGGATGAAACCAATGTTAAATCACACTTCTGTCTGTTTCAACGGAAATTTAAGGTCGGTTCTTTTCCCATGAGATGAATGTTTACGTTCATTGGAATGTTTGGGTCTATGGTGAAACACTGAAATTAGTTACTCGAGAAGTGGGTAGAGTTCACTTCAAATTAGAATTTACGTATTCTCCGTTGGAAGTTGGCGTAGGATAATGGCACGTATATGAATAAAACTCTTGGAGCTCAATAAAAATAAATATACTTCCAAAGAAGCGGTTTTGAACCCAAGTTTATCCAGTGTGTGACTTGTATCAAATTTACCCGAATCCGTGTTTTATGAAATTCACAAGTTTTGGCGTTCCATTGCATAGAATGAATTTGCAAATAATGTGAAATTCAATGCGTAGCAGGTCGAATTTAATAAAAAGTGCAACTAGGTACAAATTGTTAAAACTAACGGTCGAAATTGAGTTTAGTGTGCTCAAGGAAATTAAAAATTCTATTCCAAATAATTACTGAAGGAACACAATTAAGAACATTTTACATGAATGACATTTTACTCGCTGATGCGTAATTTTCGAGATATTAAACTTGGAAGTTATTGGAACGTCGTATATAACAGTGAAGAAACGGACACATAAATATGCTGTAAAATGGTATTGACGTGATGATAGGTTAGATTAGGTTATGTAACGTAAGGTTAGTTGAATAAACTAGCCTAAACTAACCTAAATACACCTAAAATAACCCAACTTAACTTAGCTATACCGACACTGATGGTTCCCGCCAAAATACTTTGCGTTTCCAACAATGCAAGTACGAAGCAGCCGACAATATAATGTTATTCTTACGTGAACGTAATTCATGTTATATCTCGAAAATGACGCATCAGCGAGCAAAATGTCATTCATGTAAAACGTTTTTAAATGTGCTTCTTTACTGATTCTTGGGAACCAAATTTATAAATTCCGTGAGCGCATTAAATTCAATATCGACCAAACTAACTCCAGGAGGGGAAATTATTTATTCGCTTCCTACGAGATATAATCTCCAGGCATACCGTCAACCCTTAATGTTTTTTTTTCATCAACTGTACGTAACCCAAAGGTAAGAAACTTCAAGCGCATGTGTATTTTTGAAAATAGAGGAGGGTTTACTCAGGATAGTTTTCCGTTATCGCTCTGAGTAAAGAAGAGCTGTACGTAACGGAAAAATAATGGAATATTTCAAGCTCCTACTCCTCCAAGTGTTTTTCACCATGACAAAACGAATTTCCCTCTAAAATTCAGCATAATATATTAAATAAAAAACATTGGGATTTTCCAAACTTCGAATCAGAAAGTACTTCTCTTCATGGTTAACTTTTACCTCAAAAGTTGAATTCTTCTGGGTGTATACTGGTTGTTTCAGAACTAGAGATAAAAAATGAAACTATATGTAGAAAATCGCAAAATAAAGCGATTTTCACGAGTAACAAAAATCTTAAACACTCCACCGTTTTCGAGCAATTCCAAGTTGAAAAGTTCTTAAATCTTCAAAACTAAGCACTCACGCACCGGCTGCCAACGAAGTTAGGTTTTAGGTGATTTAGTTAAGAAGTAAAATTACTGTATTCACGAGAGTTTGTCATTGATTACCCAATCATACTGATTTAGAATATTTAAGGAATGATTTTTTACATTTTTCGTACGGAAGAAAACAACCAATCACGAATGATAAATTTTATTGTTACCACAAGAGATTACTACAAAGGAGTCTTTTCCAGATAAGCCCCGTCAAAAAGTTAACCACCGCCCCCCAAAACAGATTATAAAAAAAGAGGATATGAAACTTGTGCTTTTAGTTTTTATTGAAGAGGGTGAAATTGGGACATGTTATTAATAATTTGCACGAAAAGGTCCGTATTTAGGTACACTCCTGATCAAAAGTTTAAGACCACTTGAAAATTTAGAAAAATGCCCACTTTTCAGTGATAAATAATTAAATGTATTCAACTAGGAATCGGTAATTACTAAAGGTAAAAGGTGAGAAAGACAAAAAAAAGCAATTGTAACAATTTATTAAGAAATCAACACTTCTAATG
Organism: Platorchestia sp. MABIK; assembly: GCA_014220935.1. NCBI lineage: Eukaryota > Metazoa > Arthropoda > Malacostraca > Amphipoda > Talitridae > Platorchestia > Platorchestia sp. MABIK. The sequence continues at coordinate 102,050 of JACJUY010004713.1, forward strand.
AATAATGAATTTTTCAGTTGATCATAATTATTAGACCAGGGTAAAAAAAGTTTAGTTTAAGGGTAATTTCCGGCATTTTAGATTAGTTACAGGTTGGCACTGATAGCGTAAAGGTTTTACCATGCCCTAAGCAAGCAAACTTTCCGAATTTGAACGTGGTCGAATTGTCGAACTACATAAGCAAGGCTTGTTGCAACGCGCAATCGCAGCCGAGATTCACCGCAGTAAAACTGTAATTTGCAACTTCCTAAAGGACCCACAGAATTATGGAACAGCAAAATCTAGTGGTATACCGAAAAAAAAGTCACCTGCATTAAGTAGGAAAATAAAACGGGTGGTTTCTCAAGGCAGAGGACGGTCTTCCTAGTAAATTAAGGCCCTCACAAATGCTGATTGCAGTGCAGTAACGATCAGGCGGCACTTACGACAAAACGGCATGAAGAACAAAAAGCGTCTACAAGGTCCTTGGTTGTTTCAACGTCGCAAAGTGGCCCGTTTACAGTTTGCTCGTGAGCACCGAACATGGGACGTTGAGAAGTGGTCTCAAGTTTTGTTTTCTGATGAGAAAAAATTCAATATGGATGGCCCTGATGGCTTCCAACGGTACTGGCATGACAAAGAAATCCCTCCTGAAACGTTTTCCACGCGCCATAGTGGTGGAGGCTCCGTTATGGTATGGGGCGCATTTTCCTACAGAGGAACCATGGAGCTTCAGGGGGTGCAGGGTCGTCAAACAGCTGCTGGCTACGTCGGAATGCTGCAAAGATCATTTTTGTCAGCAGAGGGCCCTCGTCTGTGTGGTGATGGATGGATTTCTAAGCAGGATAAGGCAGCAGTCCACACCGCCCACCAGACTACGACTTTCTTTCAAGAAAATAAGGCCACTGTTTTGCGTCATCCAGCATGTTCGCCGGACTTAAACCCAATAGAAAGTTTTTGGGGGTGGATGGCGAGAGATGTTTATGGAAATGGTAAACAATTTGGTCAGTAAACAACTTCGTGCTGCCATCTTCAGGAGCTGGGACAACATTCCTCGAGCCCTCATGGAAGCCCTCGTTTGTAGTATGCCACGAAGAATTTTTGAGGTTATTAACACGAATGGAGGCAGTACTCATTACTTAGTTCAATGTTTGCTCACCTCACCGTCGTTGAAGAAAAATTTCTTATGATTTTTGTACGTGGTCTTATCATTTTGATCAACTGAAAAAGTCATTATTCATTAGAAGTGTTGATTTCTTAATAAATTGTTACAATTGTTATTTTTTGTCTTTTTCAACATATACCTTTAGTAATATCCGATCCCTAGTTGAATGCATGTAATTTTTTATCACTGAAAAGTTGGCATTTTTCTAAATTTTCAAGTGGTTTTACACTTTTGATCTGGAGTGTACCTTTGCCTCCAAACGAACTCACACAAGTAGCTGTCCACTAAAGATCAATGTGTGCCACATTGGCGCTTATTCTACATCTTGTAGACGTACCATACAGATCGTGTGGCCAATTGAAAATTCCTCTGAGCAGTATTTGGTTGTTGCCAGGTTTTTGGACCAGCAATAAGTGAATAGAACTACAAGTTCCCTTTCGAATACCGATTTCTTGCGGACACTGTCGGAAATTGCACCTCCACCTGTCAAAAACAGTTGAAAGTGTCATTTAGTGGCCATTGTTGCATAAACGTTGCTGATGGATCACTCAGAGGCTTTGCAAAAAACGTATTGCAGTTTTCTTGTCTTGAACGAGTCGAAAGCGTCAGAAAGTTCATTTCATTTCATATCAGCTTGCAAAAAGTGGCGGGGCTTAACTTTTCGCGCGTGCACTTTTTGCATTAGTGGCGGGGCTTATCTGGAAAAGATCTGTTCAAAGTGCCTACCGTGTGTAGAAAAACCTATCGAATGATTTCTAACTCAAAACTTCAAGGTCGATTCTTTACTGTAAATATACTATGATCAGGAAATTATCCAAATTCAACACCGTAAAAAAGTTTTAATTCTGATAAATTTTGTCAGCGAATTGATTCAAAAGTTAAGCTTCAGCAAATTTGAAGGATAAAATTGCAGAGGAGTTAAACGGCAGTCTTGTGGATGACAGACAGGCAGGGCACGAGCGGAGCATCCTGGGAAAGCGACCCGGATGGAGGACCCTCGCGATCGCCCGATGTGCACGGATTGCTGGAGGAAGATTAATAGATTATTGTACTGCACACGATTAAATTTCGTATTGTACACGATTAAATTTGGTATTGTACACGAATAAATTTCGAATTTTACACGATTAAATTTCGTATTGTACTCGATTAAATTTCGTATTGTACACGATTAGATTTCGTATTGTACACGATTAGATTTCGTATTGTACACGATTAGATTTCGTATTTTACACGATTAGATTTAGCATTATGTTTAATAAATTAGATTTTCATAGTGAAGATTGGCCCCGGCTACCACCACAGATTAGGGAACACCCAGCTTCACGAGTTGCGTTGACTAGCAACTCGGACAGAGGATCGCCGAGGCTAGCCTAATGAATGCCTCCTTCAGCTATCGGGGATAAAACGGCCGCCCGACTTACATCTGCCACTGGGGCTACGGCGTGCAGGCATGCAGGCGAAGTGAGGTCTCCAGAGGTCAGCGGCCACCAGACGAAGGCCGCGCAGGACGGGTGCCTTAGCCCATCATGGTTGCATGGGCTCTCGAATTGAAACGTGATTGACGAGTCACGGCGATGTATGCGCAGCTGAGGCTCAAATAGGTCTGACGCTCTCAGGCGTCGCGACTCGACGAAGCTGTCTGTAATGGTCTTTATAGCTCGTGAATATCGGGCGGCCTCCCAGAGTGTATTTTTACTTTGAAATTTAGTTAAAACATTTAAATACAACTCGCGAAGGCTAGTCTCTCCAATCGCGGTAAAGTAGCGTAAAATAAGGTTTTATTTTAGACACCGTGAATCTCAATGCACTTTTCATGTCTGTCATGAGCTGACTGCCGTACAGATGTGAAAACATTAGGTTTCTCAGCTATTTATGTGACAGCATCAACTATGCGGGCAACCAGATCTTGCTCTGAATCCACAGGGGTGGCATGCACCAGCTTTTGCATCGCCCTCCACAGGAAGAAATCATGTGGTGTCATGTTTGGTGAGCGAGGAGGCCATGTCACCACTCACAAAACATGAGGCCATGATATTGATCAGGCTCGCAGCCAGGGTAGGGGGAGGAAGGGGGGGGGGGGAAGGCATGCACCTCCGAAATGTTGAGCTGGGGGCTAGTTTCAGTCGCCGCTTTAAGTAAAAGAATAAAAAGATTGCTGATAATTAATGTCTGCCCCCCCTCTTCCCGGTAATTTTCGGCCGGCTGCGCCACTGATGTTGATGTACACGAATTATGTGAGGATTATTGACAGCCCAATGGTGAGAATCGTGCGTATTCAACACACCACAACGAGTGAAAGATGCTTCATCAGTGAACAGGACCCTTTTCGGAAAACCGACATCATTTGTTTCTTTTTGCAAAAGACCTCTGAACACATTGCATGCGAGGCTCATAATCTGTAGGAAGCAAACTTCGCACTCTTTGAAAATGATATGGGTGTAAGTTTGGACCGGTGAGTTCTCGTCTTACAGTAACTTAACTTGAAATACCTAAATAGCAACATGCTATCACGAGGATTTTGTTCAAATGTTGAATGATTCGTCCTAGGTGATTGTTGCGTGGACGCCTGTTTCCTGTCTGTTTATCCTGAAGCTTCCATTTTCACGCAATCTTCTGTGGAAGCAATGATGGGCGCTAAATACATTAAATGTATATAAATAGTTGAAGTTCATTACGTGTTAAAATTCTCAGCAAATTGCTTATCATTTTACTAAATCACACTATAATCACACTATAATCTAAATCTAATCTAAATCACACTAAACCACTAAATCACACTATAGTCAATAGGTTAAATGCAACGTTTCAGTGCCACTGGCATCATCATCAGGCTGAAAAGACGAAAAGAAAACTGGTCACTCTATAGAAATGATACAATCATACAGGGAAAAACCACAGACCATTAATAAAGTTAATACCAAAACACACATGGATGTAAAATACTAAGACTAACTTTTCTCAACACATGTTCACTTGGCCGAAAAATAAAGCGAAATGGTGGACTGCAACGATTGTTCCAACAATTTACGGCGCGGTTCTTTTAAACAATTTCAGAGCAAAAAAATCGTTCATATTTTCATTGAGGGAAGGTTTGAGTTTATGGATATGTAAGGCTTCAATAATTTGAATATGCTGTTTTTTACGGACATTATACAATACTTTAGTAGCTGGATAGAGATCTTCATTAGAGGGCTTGGAGCTGTGATGAATGCGGAAATGGTTAAAAATGGAGCCTTGATACTTATGTGCATTTAACCGCTGTTTAGCCATTTCCGTATTCATCACAGCTCCAAGCCCTCTAATGAAGATCTCTATCCAGCTACTAAAGTATTGTATAATGTCCGTAAAAAACAGCATATTCAAATTATTGAAGCCTTACATATCCATGAACTCAAACCTTCCCTCAATGAAAATATGAACGATTTTTTTGCTCTGAAATTGTTTAAAAGAACCGCGCCGTAAATTGTTGGAACAATCGTTGCAGTCCACCATTTCGCTTTATTCTTCGGCCAAGTGAACATGTGTTGAGAAAAGTTAGTCTTAGTATTTTACATCCATGTGTGTTTTGGTATTAACTTTATTAATGGTCTGTGTTTTTTCCCTGTATGATTGTATCATTTCTATAGAGTGACCAGTTTTCTTTTCGTCTTTTCAGCCTGATGATGATGCCAGTGGCATTGAAACGTTGCATTTTACCTATTGACTATAGTGTGATTTAGTGATTTAGTGTGATTTAGATTAGATTTAGATTATAGTGTGATTATAGTGTGATTTAGTAAAATGATAAGCAATTTGCTGAGAATTTTAACACGTAATGAACTTCAAATATATCGTGATGCTGAGAAATTGTATTTAAATAGTTAATTAATTTTTGAAAGGTATTTGAATGCCAAATACTAAATACATAGATATGTATTTAAATACATCAGTAAATATATTTCCCATTTACAAACAAAACAATTTGCATTAGTCTTTTCGAGGGAATTCAAATTGGCTCGAAGTAATAACAACTGTTCATTCTATCTCTCAGGCTATTCTAATGAAGCGTTACTGTCAGCCCGGCGAGAGAAAATAGTCTCTCAACAAAGCTGTTATATCGAAGAAACGTGTTAAAGATTAATCAGGCGCGAAGCTCAAATGTGCGTTCAATTTATGTGGGCAGATTCTCTCAGCTGCTGCTAATGCTACAACAAATCTTTACACTCATTTAACGTAAGCAACTGTGTATCATTGTATGCTGTAATTTGTAGGATTGGATAATGTTAATGTATTATGTGTATAGATCTGTTACTCTAACTTTAGAAACTATTATGTATTTTTCCAGTTTTCCTGTGAAATTGTGCCGTTTATTTTCACTTCCATGTGTGAATAATGTGTTGTGTAAAGAGTTTATATTTCATTCTTCAAAAATCATTTACATAATTTTACGAAAATATTTTACCTCGTATGCTAAAATCAATTTTGAGAAAGGTAGTGAAATAATTGAAATGTTATTCATTTATGCCGGTATACAAATGAGCAATTCACCTAGTGGTACACATCTGCCCCAATCCGTAGTCAACGTGTTCAGTTGCGGTGGGCGGATCTGAATAAATGATGGGATGCGAGAGCAAAGTAACGTCACTAAAGAATGACTTGATGCTCTCTGCGTCAGCATTGGTGTTGCCTTCAAAGAATTTAAATCCACCAGAGGATGCAAGTTTATCCGAAGGTGATAAATACTTTGAGTTTGGAAAAACTCATCAATAGACACGACAGCAGAAGTGCAAATAATGAGCTTTCTCAACGATAGCGATAAAAACATTTAAAGTTTGAAACGGAATCCTCTTATACTTACGGTGAAATACTTCCCATCTAAAAGAGAATGAGTAAGTGCATGTGTTTCATTTGAAACTGATGATGAAGCAGAGGCAGAAGACATCTTTAACAAACAGCATCTTGGAATTTTGCCCACTGATTTGTTTATATCCTATGAGGGCGGGCCACTCATAACCACACACACTAGCAGAGACACACGAGAAGTCGAGAACTGACAGCCCTCATGCACTATGCACAAACATGAATGTACAGTCATAGTACAGAACCTTCATAGCGTGAACAAGTTAAAACAAGTTTCCCCAAACTGTTCTGTGAATCATTATATCAAATATGCAATTTGAAACGTATTTGCAATTTTGTTTTTAAAGTAATAAAAATACATTGTATTCAAATACGCTAAAAAGTATTTAAAAACTGTATTCAACAACACGTTTTGAAATGTATTTATAAATATATTTTTAAATACACATATGTATTTAAATACAAATGTATTTAATTACTGCCCATCACTGTTGGTGAAGAACCTGTGTCCAAGAACCTCACGATATGGGTAGCGTTCTCTGCACAATTGTGAAGCAACTAAAGTATTTCCTGCTGCAGCTCCGTACATGAAATGCATGTTAGCAAGTTCTGCATTCGTGAAGCGCTCCATGCATGCTGTTCGACGTGCTGTTAATTAACAAGTGACCAGTAAAATAGCGCTCTTCCCCACTTAACTTAATACTACGAATTTAATTTTTAGATTTAATACAAACATGCAACTGTTCTATAAACATTTCCCTTTCTATGATTCTCCATGCAGGCACATTAATCACCTGAAACCTAACTTCGTTCGGCAGCTGGTTCGTGAGCGCTTAGTATTTTAGATTTCAGAACTTTTCAACTTGGAATTACTCGAAAACGGTGGAGTTTTAAAATTTTTGTTACTCATGAAAATTGCTTTATTATGCGTTTTTTTATAAACCGGGAGTACCACAAAAATGTCCCCGACTTTTTAATTGATTATATCTCTGCTTTAAATTAATATATTTGAATTTTTTTTCACAATGTGGTAAATTTTGTTTCCTTTTTGAATAATTTTAGTTATTGAAAATCGGTTGAATGACCACTTTACAGTGATCGATTTTCTAGAAGGGGTAGAAAAACTAATTTTTCGAAGGAAAAGTTTTAAAAAATCACTGGTGTTCTTCATTTTTCAATACCTACTGTTAAAAATGATTTTACAATGATGTGTCCTACACACCACCAAGTATGTATCACTTCCATCATTAATAAGTCTTCGACACCGAATTGAAGAAGTGTTTCAAGAACTGAAAAAAACGGTGAAATAATCATCAAAACTCTTCGATCAATGGTGGCTAGAAGCAATACTTGCCTTGAGAAAAATGAAGGGTAAGTCGAAGGATACTAAATTACTTTATTTATTTAAACGTTATTTAAGGTGATGATTTGTTACTCTTTTAAATTTTTGTTTGTTCGTTTTTTTGGAAAGTACAAAATAAGAAAGAATATCAATATTGTTTTAAAAACTTTTCATTTGAAAAGTTTGTTTTTCTAACCCTTTCAGTAAATCGGTTATTGTAAAGTAGCTATTCAACTGATTTTCAAAAACTTAAATTATTCGAAAAGAAAACAAAACTTACCACATTTTGAAAAAAAGACAATTCGAAAATGTTAATTTAAAGCGGAGATATAATAAATTAGAAGTCGGGGACATTTTTATAGGGCACACGGCATAGTTTCATTTTTACCTCTACACCTTTTTCACTTCAAATTAATTCAAGTCAAGTTCAAATTAATCCAAGTCAAGTTCAATTTAATCCAAGTCAAGTTCAATTTAATCCAAGTCAAGTTCAAGTTTAATCCAAGGCAAGTTCAATTTAATCCAAGTCAAGTTCAAATTAATCCAAGTCAACTTCAAATTAATCCAAGTCAAGTTCAAATTAATCCAACCCTAAGTTGAGTTAAGAATTGACAAAATCACTCCTTAATTTGAGCGTTTTTTGTGTTAAATATGTACCTATTGGATGTGATGAGCAAGATAAACGTTTTTACTTTTAGCAAGGAAAACAAAAAATTTCTGAAATATAAAAACAAGCTGTCGTAAAATGTGGCACGTATCCAACATCAGGAGGCAGAGTGTGATTCAGATCTTTAAGCGGAGTAACAGATATAAGTCAAGTATAAAAACTTCGTATTATACTACAAATTAAAGTTGTTTTACAAGTCTAAATTAATGGCAGTATGCATCCATTCAAAAATTTATGTTCAAAGGTAATTTTATGTTACACACACACACATAGTAGTATCGAGGATTTATTTTCCACTTATGTAGAGATTTTTTTGCGTGAAATTCCACTTTATCACATTGATAATATCAGATATGCACGCAACTACAAAAGATTACCATTGGACGATGTGTATTTTTAACCTTTGAAAGAAATATGCAAATGCGATTCACTGGGTACGTATGTATGATACCAATTGATTACAATTTATATGAGTACATTACTACACAGAAACAATTCTGCATTAGCAATAAAAATTGTGCCATCCTTTCAAATGAATAGGCCAAAGCAAATATATCATCTCTGTCGATAAAACAATTTGTAACTTGTTTTTACACAAATCGTTTGAACAAGCAAAAACAGACTTCGTCGCTATGTTCCCTTTAAAGGTTAAATCAACACATCGTCCAATGGTAATCTTTTGTAGTTGCGTGCATACATGATATTATACATGTGATAAAGTGGAATTTCACGTACATAAATCTTTATATGAGTGTAAGTAAATCCTCGATACTACTATGTGTATGTGTAACATAAAATTGCCTTTAGAAGTAAATATTTGAATGGATGCCTACTGTTATTAATGTAGAATTGTAAAACAACTTTAATGTGTAGTTTGATACGAAGTTTTTATAATTGACTTCTATCTGTTACTCCGCTCAAAGATCTGAATCACACTCTGCCTCCTGATGCTAGATACTTATCGCATTTTACTACAGCTTATGTGCAAAAAAGTTATCGGGAGGCTTCCTGATTTTAAGTAAAAAGGAGAGAACTAAAAATACCGTANAAGAAGAGGACAATAATCGATTTTCCACTTTTTGCTGCCTAAACGTAGTTAACTAAATCAAAATGAACAATTTTTCTTCAATGCACTTTCGGGGGCAAATGAGTATTTAACGGGTTATAGCGGTAAATTAGTTACCGCAACTAAGTGTTCGAAGCAGGAAGTAATTCATCGAGCGTGTTAGATGGCAACACTACAATGGACTCTCCCTTCCGACGCACTCGAATGATCTAGCGCATTCTCGCCATCTGAGACAAAAGTTAACATATCGCCATAACTTGTCATTTCCGGGTGATAATTTCTAATGTGTTATTAACTAAAATATCCTAGAAGTGGGTTCAGGCTCTGCGAGCTCCGCGGGGTCGGCAAATAATAAATTACGAAGTACCCAAACGTACTCTTAACAGCTCAATTGCGCAACAACTAAACCTACCGCTTAAACTCGTAAAATAATCATTTGCCGCAAATAGTGTATAGAAGAAAAGTAGTTCATTTCGATGTTATTACCGTGATTCAAGCAATGAAAATTCGAAAATCGATTAGTAACTGTTTATTTGAGCGCATTTGTCATCAAAGACGAAAATGAACACACCGCTATAACTCGTTAAATACTTATTTCCCCCAAAAGGTGCATGGACAAAAAGTTGTTTATTTATATCTAATTAACTATGTTTAGGCAGCAAAAATTTGAAAATTGATTCATGTTCTCTCCTTCACAAATACCCTATCTTATCTTAACAAATCATATCTTAACCTATCTTATCCTAACCTATCTTACCTGAACCTATCTTATCCTAACCTATCTTATCCTAACCTATCTTATCCTAACCTATCTTATCCTAACCTATCTTATCCCAACCTGTCTTATCCCAACATATAAATGAATGTAAAGGCAATCTTTTGATGTAACACAGGAATTTGGTGTCCATGATATCACAAACTCTGATGAGGAGCATTACACACAACTTCATTGCCATAACTTTGAGCATGAACATGAACTATTCTCAATGATTGAAGACATAATAGTAATCATATAAGTAATAAATATCCATGAAACCCTAATAAACTGCAAGTAAAGAAATTTATTTCTTTTCCCCTCAGGGGGATACAACTGTTGTATCTATGGGAATTAGCACTCCTTAATAATTAGCTTATTAGGAGGACTATGTGAGGGCCCGAGCTAAGGGCTAGGTAGGCTTCTTTTTTGTTGAAATAAAATAGGTTTTTGTTCTGTCACAGACCATCTTTTTTTGCTTCACTGCTGTCCTGTTTTTCAGCTCCTACCACTTTCTTCTACAACTTTTTCTTGTTGCATCAACTTCTTTCTTCGCTTACTGTCTCTGTGCACCTTGTGCATGGATTCTGCATTCCCTCTACTCCATGCCAAATGGTGCCTTCATCCTTCCTTTCTTTGAACATCTTTGTTGTGGTTAAGGGAGGCTAAAACTTTCTTATATAGTAATAATAAAATTATTTATTTCTTTTTCAAGAAGTTGCAAGAATGTCATAACTCTTCTTTTCAGCTCATATATAATAGAACAAATGAAGTCTTTCTGCACCTGTTATTTCTTCTTCTTGCACTTTGAATATATTCTATCAC
>JACJUY010004714.1:0-22797 GCA_014220935.1 Platorchestia sp. MABIK
TGACCACTATAATATTATAAAATCCAAACTTCATTAAATAATTCAGTTAAGCTTGCAATCTATCTATAAAGGCTCAAATAAGTCATTGTGATATGTCTAGTGCAAAATAATATATCGTTCAAAATGTCCAGGCTGTGTTTTAGTTTTTTTTTGTTGTGTTGAATGGCACACAAGGGAGATGTTTTCTAATATAAGCTTGATGCGTGCAACAAAATTTTACTACACAGCACATTTGTTAACCCATATTACAAACTTTTGCAGCACAGAACATATAATATATGAATTCTAGAAATTTCCTTGAATTTCTTTGGTATTGTAGGCAGTCAATTTTTGGCTAATGTAACAAAATGATGTGAAGCTAAAATCATATTAGGATTTTTTGCCATGTTACATTCTTACATCATAAATTTATTCCAAAAAAATTCCTCTAGCAAAAAATAATTTCAAAAATTAATTTTTTTGATAACTCACTCTTAATCATTTAATATTAGAAGCTTGTATATTTTATTCAGTGGATAACCTTATTATTTCATTACTTAGCATGAAATGATGCATTGTTTTATTTATGTTAATGTTTCCTAAAATTAAAATTTCATTGGTCAAGTGTGAAATCTTGGAAAGATGCCAAGTGCTCACAGAATGAGAGACTGGTTTTCAAATATTTCTTAATTTATCTGAGAATAGATTGACAAGTAGATAATATCAGTAAAGTATGGAAAAATGAATTCTTTTTCAATTCCTGGTTCCTTGTTTTTACCATATTTTGTCTGTGAATCCACTATAAACTATTTTATTTTGACATTTGACCACATCAAATTTGGGGGCTGGCATAATGCTTGGGGTGTTCTCAACTGTTATGACTAGAGACTAATAAATTTCAGTCCCTCTGAGGTTCAAGTGATCTATTACTATGTTATCTTTCACTAAAAAATTTTCTTCAAGTATTACAGATATATTTATTCTATGCTGTATAATTGATTTGTACTATGAGTATCAGTGTACATTTACCATTCTTCCTCACTGTGTTTTTCACGCTAGTTTATTTTTTCTTTTCATCTGTCTGTATTGGTAAGAATTTTGAGTCTTCACATAAACCAAATTGAAGTTTGCATAGAAATTAAATCAGGTTAAAGAATCTACATTCAGCATTTGTTCCTTCTTTGTATTCTTTGACATTGTTACAGAGCATGGTTAGTGAGTAAACTTTTCTACTCACTAATTTCAGACTAATGCAACTTAGTTTTTTTTCCATCAGCTGTTCCTGCAAAATGAGATGACTGAGTTCTCCAAAAATAGAGCTTTTCAAGTCGTGCCAGATTTCAAGTCGTGCCAGAAGAAATCAGGCTCAGTTACTGCCCCCTATGGGAGAGCATGAAGATCACCTCAGCTTCTTGGAGGACACTATCACGGCTGACAAGAGTGTAACAAATCTGCATGCTTTACCTCTTGTCTGAGAGCAGTAGTTTCTCAACTATAAGTTGAAATGAATAATGTAAATGAGCCAACTGCTTCTTGTGGAATAGGTATGTCTGCCATTTGAATTCCAAATACTGGCACCAAAAATGTTCTGAGCTCCAATTCAGTATTGGTTGACCAGAGAGAAGTGTGCTGATGGCTCAACTGAGGGTTTTAAGTTGGACCTGTCTCTCAAACCTGGAACAGAAAGTGCTATGGTGAGAATTGATAGCTGTTTTGGACTATTTGAGGAACAAGTTAGTAGGGCACTTCTCTCCTGCTCGATTTTGCAAAATTTACTGACTGAGCATAGAGTTGCCTGCTATTGCAGGACGTGAATTTGTGTACCTTGTAAACATAAATTGAAAGGTCACTACATCAAAGTGGCCACTTTAAGTTCCAGGTGACCCATATCAAAATAAGGTTGTGGTTCCTGATAAAGTTTTTGTTTCTTTACATGTATCTGTTGAAAATGTAATTGTTCAGTCTACATTGTTCCATTAATATTTGAAAAGTTGAAAATCGTCCATCGTTGAATCACAGTAATATACCTTGCAACTAGGGTACGTGTTTAGTTTAAATTCAATTTTCATCACTTTAACAAATATTTTTCCTATTTATTGTCATCCTTTATTGGAGTTATGTGGTGAGAGGAACTCATGAACTTCAGTCTCTAGGGGCTATCATCTCTGTTGGTGAATTCATTTTTGATACATGATAGTGAGACTCATGACCACCAACGACCAGTGCCATTTGAGACAATACCAGGGCTTGCATGACTATCTGATGTCTCTGGTTTGCTGAGGATTTTTTGATGCTCAAAGTAACTTCGGATAGTACAGTTTTTTAATATAATGCTATCCCAGTCTTGATAAATTTTATTTTATAGTTTTTGGAGAATAGTTGATTCATTTGTTGCCCCAACAATGGTATTGTTGAGTCGTTTTTTGAAATTTGCTTTGAAACATTGCTGAGTGCCAACCTCTCCAGCATGTTACAATCCTTGGATTTGAGCGTGTGGAGGCGGTGTGTGAACTTCAAGGGGAAGACACCATCTCGTCATCCAGCCTGCTGATAACTGCAAATTCTCCTTCGATCTTTTATGAAGAACTTGTTGACACATCTCCCATTCCTTACAAAACCATAACTGCTAATATCCACGCACCTTTCGCATGATTTCTTGAGACCTATTCGATATAGTTCTTTCAGAAGGTACAACTATTGTCTCTATGGTAAGAAGCGTGTCCAATGGGAAAATGTTAGGACCCGAGTTAAAGAACCTGTTTTTTTAAGTAGAATAGGGTTTTATTTTGTTGAAGAACCATTCATTTTTCGATTCATTTTCATGCTTTTCTTCAGCACTTTCTACTTTTTTCTTCAACTTATTTCTTGTTTGAACTTTTTTCCTGACCTGGTGCTTTAAGCACATCGTGTCCTGTGCATCAACGCACTTGGTACACGAGGATGTCCTATGTGGGAAGAGCACATAGTGCATAGAATCCCCGAAGATGTGTCAGTACCAGATGTTTCATTCCTCGCAGTCTGTGATAGCATTTTTTTTGTGGAAACAGAGCGTTAAACTAAAAACTAAAGTACAAATGTTGGGTGGAGCAGATCCTGCTGTTACTTTAAATTGCATCATAAAAAAAAAGAGCAGGATAAGCTACTTTTTTCATTTCATCATTTAAGGTATACTGTCGCAAATCCAGCCATTGCTCGTTGCTGAAGTCCTATGCAAGACAGCCAATACCTTGCACAATAANGGAGGTACGCCAAGCCCCTCCACACCGAGAACTCGGTCTCCTTGTTAATGCAAATTAATGAGGGGTAGGACCGAACGATATCTCGTGACAAAAGCCTTCGATCAAATTAATTTATTGCAATTTGTATTTTGAATGTCTTTGGTCCGAATTTTTGGCTAAGCAAATTGTATACTTGTGCCGCAGTTGCACAATGTTGCCTTTAAGCAACATACTGGAACAGACTCCTCGGTAGGACAATGTTGCATTGAGTTAACAGTCCGGAAAAATCTTACATACTCACAGAAAAAGATTTTTCACGTGAAATATACCATTCTGGCACTGTAAAAAACTAGGTTTTCAGAGAAAATAATTTTTTTACTAAAACTGAAAATGCGTGCCATACAGGGTTAAGTCGAAAACGTTTGTAACCCACTCGATTTTTTTTTCAGGTTGTTTATGCACGCAATTACATCGGAAGAGTTGGTAGGCGTAAAGAAAAATAGTTGTATTCGCGAACATGATCCATGTATTCCAGGTGATCAGTAGGTTCACATGGAATACCTTCATCTATAGTTTTTCCTACGCTTGCGAAGAAATTGTTAAAATTATTAGCAATGATTTTAAGATTAGGAATATTAATTAGCTTAACCCACCGTAACCACTACAAAAAAAACGTATCGAAGAGAGGAAGGAGGAAGGCACCATTTAGTATCGAGATAAAAGAATGAGAAATCAACGCAGAAGAGACATAGAAACAGTAAGTTGAGAAAGAAGTTCATGAAGTAAGATAAAAGTTGAAAAAGAAAGTCAGAGGTGATGAAAAAACAAGACCGAAAAAGTGGTCCTCAAAATAACAAACAATATTCTATTTCAACAAAAAGGAAGGCCTACCTAACTCTCAGCTCGGGCCCTCACAGTTTTCTCCTGGGAGCGCTGATTCCCATAGATAAAATAGTTGTATTCCCCTGAGGGGAAAAGATTAGCAATACCATTCTTTGCATGGTATTTTACATTATCTTGAACAAATGATTGACTTTTTTTCTTATCGGCGATATTCGGTTTATATCAAGAATTGAGCAGGCGCCAAGTCTTTTTAATGTCAGCTTTAAATTGAGTAAACTTGAGCCTAAAGTAGCTTTTTCAGTTAGTTAGGCTACTTTAGGTCAAAAATCAGTTAGGTCTGTCATGAAGATAATGTCGAGCAGCGTAACAGATTCTGAGGATATCAGTGTAGGCTCTGTGATGATCGGGAGGAAAGATTTAGACTGAAAGGCATTGAGGAAATTTGAGATTGGTTCACAGCTTTCTGTTTCAGTAGATCATAATTGAAGTCACCGCAGATTATTACGTCATTGTATTATGTCAACCTGTTGAACTGCGACAAATTACGATTGAGCTCATTCAGGAAGGATACAGGACAGGCCGTAGGAGGCCTATACACCGTTCCAAGCATAATTCGCTTACCATTTCTAGTTAGTTCTACGAATAGTGACTCTATATGATCCCGATTCATAGTTGGAGGGCAAATATGCAGAGTGGCCTAACCCACAAATCAGAAGTCAAAACTAGCAGAGCGGATTAAGTGATAATTTCCCCTCATAGCGGCGTGGATGTTTTTTAGGCAGATTGGCCTAGTTCCTAATTAGTTCCTAGTTAGTAACGTGGCAAGGAAAAGCCAGTTTGGCAACCCTGCGATGAACACCACGCCTCTAACTTGAGTGTCATAAAATTCTGTGTTTTGTGGGTTAGGCCACTCTGCATATATGCCCTCCAGTTGTTTTTGCTATGAGTCTCGAGTCTATGTGCTTAGATATGCACGTACTGATGCCTCCGCCCCGCTTAAGGCCCTGATACACTCGGCAAAAATCGCGGTGATAACCGCCGGCATGCCTCTCAAAGTGCCACCCATCCCTGCACACCAGCCAGTTGGCAGAGTGGCCACCGAGCTTTGCTGCGATCCGACCATATTGGAAACAGATGGGCGTAACTGCGACGAGCAGCACAGTTTTGGGCGTTGACGGGAGAGGTGCGCAGCTATGGCTTGCTCCGCAGTTGAGTGGACAAAACTCAAACGCTAAATTTTATTGACGCATTTCAAGAATACGGCTGCTTGTAGAATGTGAAAAGCAGCTTTTACAGAAAGCTGAAGCACAGCGCAACGGGCGCTTTATTTCCACCTTGCGCACCATACGGCTGGTCGCAATCATGCACCTACCCGTACGACATGTAGAGACAGACTGACGCCTTGCAATGCATTCCACGGTGAAGTCGGTGATTCCTCTTGCGTGCTGAGTGTATCATGTCGCCAGTTTTCACTTCAACTGGCGGCCGGATCCACTGCCGCAATTTCGCGAGTCATGAACGCCAGTGTATCAGGGCCTTTAGTATTGCGTAGCGAGTGGTGACTATGATAATTTTAGATTCTAACCATATCTTTAGTTGAGTCATCTAACCAGCTTTCGGTGAAGCTAATTACGTCAAATTTATACTTTAGTTCAGTTACAGGACATTGTATCTCTTCCAATTTTGAATAGAGTGACCTACAGTTCCAACACAGGATTGAAAAATCATTGCGAGTTATTCGTAAAGTTTTGTTGAATTTTGATATAATAGGATATTCGCAGTGTTCAGTTTCGTTTAGGTTTGGATCAAGGACTACTCTATCAGAGGACATGCACAGCTCCATCTCTGACTAAAGGCGGCGTCACACGACGACCAAACCGTAGCGCTACGTTACCAAATTAATCGGGTAGCTTGACGGACTTATGAAGAGAGCTGTCACACGCTTCAGGGTTTCGTAGCGATCCGTTACCATTTGGTTTATTTACATTCGCTTCAGTCGCTGTCCAGCAGCCGTGCAAGATGGATTGCGACACAGGATTTTCTCAAGTTCGAGACTTCATCACGCTCTATGAAATAGCTTTATTGGTGGAAAGTTTTGAACAACCAAAAGGAAAATGTTATGAGCTTTGATTTTGGATCGACGTAATGACCAAGGACTTGCGAACATTTGAGTAAAAGAAATGCGGTTGGAAGACGCTGATTCCTACAGGTACAAATATAATGAATTCAATTATTTTTACAACTTTTAATACTTTATTAACAATTCACGCTTTGAACTATAGGACTGTATGGGCTCTGCATTGCAAGTTTATCGCAGTATTCAAATATGCATTCTGCTGTAAGCTACTTGCCACTGTCTTTATAAAGAGCCCTGTACTAAATTCCACAAATTGTCTTGCTTTAAAACTTTTTAAGCTATGAAAATATGTGTTTTTTGTACGATCAGTTGAAATGTGCAAATTATCTCGTTTTAGAACTTTTTCTATGCAAATATATTTGTCATGAACAATCATTATTTGCTTTCTGCTTTATATGACAATTTTCATCTTCAGAGAATCTATGACTCAATCAAACACTTAAAACCTATCTATCGGGGTCACCAGCGCATTGCAATTTTTGGCCTTCCCAGCTTGTGCTGAGAGAAATATCTTTGAAATTGAAAGCCCCTTCAATTTTGGGAATGAGTACAAGGATTTATAATTTTCTCAAACCAAATTATTTAGTGCTGAAATAATAGTACCTTTTTCTGTTTTTTCTATTTCAAAGTGTGTTCGCCCAAATGAAATCATTTCTCAGAATCCAATTTTATAAAATTTTCATTTTTATAAATTAGCAATTTTATAAAATTTCCCTGCTAATGAGCGCCAATCTGAACAAAAATCCAAATGCTACACAGAACGCAACTTTTACGTTGTTCACAGTTTGAAGTGACCAATTTTTTCCAGGAACTTCCTGAGGATGAGCACCAGCGTCTTCTCCTGGCTACTAGAGAGTCACTCCCATCATCCAGAAAAGGGACACGAAAATGAGGAGCAAAATGTCAGCGCATGATCGTCTGGCAGTCGCTCTGAGGTACCTGGCAACAGGCTCGTCGATTTTAGGATATCGGAGCCATCAAAATGTTGGTGTACTGAGGCAACACGTCATGTTTGGAGAGCCAAAGTAACTTCGAAGTGATACATAATTGTATTCATTTGGTTCACATGAACTGTTTCGAACTGGAGTACCAGTTACAGTAAATTTGTTTGTTTCAGGGGAAAACAGAAGCTCTCACCATTTTCAATTGTGGATGGCAAGGTCAACAGTGAGCGGCATACTAACTGAGGTTTTAAAGCAAAAACTAATTTACTCGCCGCTTGCATCTCGGACCATGTAAAACTGAAGAATGGTTATGGCAACACAATACTGGCAGCTTTGGATCCGACCACCTAATCACAGTGAAACCCGTTCTTTACTTACAAGGGGGTATTTTCCGTTGTTGCTTTTCCGGTCGTGGATGCCAACCTCAAATTTTTGCATAAATAGGCGAATTTCAGACGAAGAACGCGAAATCTCAACTCAAACGCCACATTTACGGCAATACTCTAATCATGTCGGAAAGTACAGATTTGCCGGATACTGATAATGTTCCAGAGACCATCTTATGCTTTCCCTTCAACAAAAAAACTCATGAAGCCTTACCCACAATAAGTACCAGCCAAGAAGCAACGCATTTTTAATTACAAGCTGAGCAGAGTACGAGTAGTGGAGAATGCATTTGGCATACTTGCCAGTCGGTTCCAGGCTTTCCGGCGGCCGATTGAAACAATCGTACCGAACGTAAATAAAATTGTCTTGCTACATGTTTATTGCATAATTTGCTTCTTAAAACTGGCAAGAACCAATACACTCCAATTGGCTTTACGGACACCGAAGACGTGGTTGAAACAACTGTGAAATTGGGAGACTGGAGAAACGGCGCTAATGGACTTCTGAGACTGGAAACCGATTGCCGACGCCCTTCACAAGGCCCTTTCGGATGGAGACGACATTATCAGCAAGTATAGGGGAAACTACCCATGCATCGTCACAATAAAACAAAAGGAAATGATTTGTTTTACTCGCCTTATATTTAACTTCTTCGTATGGAAATGATTTCCCACAGCTACACCGTGCATTGCGTTCCATAGAAAATTTAGGCGCGCGTAATTCCTTTCTTCTATAGGTAACATAAGTTCTCATAATATATTAGTTAAAGCAATTTTATATTTATTCTGACCAAAATTACGTTTGCATACGAGAATAGTTTAAAGAAAGTTTCACCTATTGTTATTTAGAGCATTATTAACGGAGAGAAAGCTTTTGCACATATCAATGTACTGCATCAGTTCGACCTCACAATAAAATAATCATAAGTAAACCGACCATTAACATCCCAGTCGCACAATTAAAGCACCAATGAATGAACATTAAAATGCAGGTGCTAGAGAATCTTGTCATTGGATTGTGCGCAGAAATATCGTGTAACTCATTCATATCCATATAATGAGAAGTCCGTTTGGAAGTGAAAGTTTGCGGCAGAACAATATCCAAGAAATAACAAATTATTGGTTACTTGAGTCCATTTCATATTTCACAATATAGGAAATTTGTGTCCTCGGAATGCCAGTTACAGAACTACCGTGGTAGCGTAGAACTTGAACAGTTGCCGCTCACTCTACATATTAATAAGCGTAAATGGGCTCAATCCTAACGTAGGCAAATTATTTTTCTCGTAACATGTGACTCAAATTTTATCTTATTCTTACATTATACTAGCAGTTGAACTAATTCAAATATCCTGCACAGAAATGAACTATCTCACACAAAATTAGCACCAGAAAGTGCTTCTCTGTCAGCGGCTATAGTCATCTAGGTTATGATGCAATAACTTAATTTCAAACGTTTCGGCCACAGGCCATCATCAGTGTTTGTAATTCTGAAAAAGTTCGAGTCATTCAGGAAGTGTGAAAACCTTCATCGCAAGCTTGAAAAGACCAAGTTCGATGTAAATTTCGTTGTCAACTGCAAAGCCCACAACGTAGTAAAATGGTCTATTTTTACTTTTTACTCAGTACTTTTTCAGAATTCGAATCACTGATGATGGCCAGTGGCCGAAACGTTTGAAATTAGGTTTCATTCGAATAAATACCTTATTATTATTATTACATAAGAAAGTTTTAGCCTCCCTTAAACACGACAAAGATGTTCTAAGAGAGGAAAGAGGAAGGCACCATTTAGTATGGAGTTGAGGGAACGCGGAATCTATGCACAAGGTGCACAGAAACAGTAAGCAAAGAAAGAAGTTCATGAAACAAGAAAAAGTTGAAGAAGAAAGTGGTAGGAGCTGAAAAACAGGACAGCAGTGAACCGAAAAAAGATGGTCCGTAACAGAACAAAAACCTATTTTATTTCAACAAAAAGGAAGCCTACCTAACCCTTAGCTCGGGCCCTCACGTTTTCCCCCTGGGAGCGCAAATTCCCATAGATACAATAGTTGTACCCCCTGAGGGGATATATACCTTAAATGATGAAATGATTAAAGTAGCTTATCTTGCTCTTTCATTTTTATGATGCAGCTTAAAGTAACAGCAGGATCTGCTCCACCCAACACTTGTACTATAGTTTTCAGTTTAAGGCTCCGTTTCCACAAAAAAATGCTATTACAGACTGAGAGAAATGGAACATCTGGTATTGACATATCTTCGGGGATTCTATGCACCATGTGCTCTTCCCACAGAGGACATCCTTGTGTAGTACCACGTGCGTTGATGCACAGGACACAATGTGCTTAAAGCCCCAGGTCAGAGAAAAAGTTCAAACAAGAAATAAGTTGAAGAAAAAAGTAGCAGGTGCTGAAGAAAAGGATGAAAATGAATCGAAAAATGAATGGTTCTTTAACAAAATAAAACCCTATTCTACTTAAAAAAATAAGTTCTTTAACTCGGGTCCTAACATTTTCCCATTGGACACGCTTCTTACCATAGAGACAATAGTAGTACCTTCTGAAAGAACTCTATCGAATAGGTCTCAAGAAATCATGTCAGAAGGTGCGTGAATATTAGCGGTTATGGTTTTATAAGGAATAGGAGATTTATCAACAAGTTCTTCATAAAAGATCAAAGGCAAATTTGCAGTTATCAGCAGGCTGGATGACGAGATGGTGTCTTCCACTTGAAGTTCACACACCGCCTCCACACGCTCAAATCCAAGGACGGTAACCTGCTGCAGAGGTTGGCACTCAGCAATGCTTCAAAGCAAATTTCAGAAAACGACTCAACAATACCAGTGTTGGGGAAACAAATAAATCAAGTATTCCCTAAAAACTATAAAATTATATTTATCAAGACCGGGATGGCATTATATTAAAAAAACTGCACTATCCGAAGTTACTTTGAGCATCAAATAATCCTCAGCAAACCAGAGACATCAGTATAGTCATGCGAGCCCTGGCATTGTCTCAAATGGCACTGGTCGTTTGTGGTCAGGAGTCTCACTATCATGTGTCAAAAATGATTTCACCAACAGAGATGATAGCCCCTAGAAACTGAAGTTCATGTGTTCCTCTCAACACACAACTCCAATAAAGGATGTCAATAAGAGGAAAAATATTTGTTTAAGTGATGAAAATTGAATTGAAACTAAACACGGCTAATTTTAACGTACCCTAGTAGCAAGGTATATTCCTGTGATTCAACGATGGACGATTTTCAACTTTTTAAATATTAATGGAACAATGTAAACTGAACAATTACATTTTTAACAGATACATGTAAAGAAACAAAAACTTTATTAGGAACCACAACCTTATTTTGATATGGGTCACCTGGGACCTCAAGTGGCCACTTTGATATAGTGACCTTTCAATTTATGTTTAAAAGGTATACAAATGCTCGTCCTGCAATAGCAGGCAAATCTATGCTCAGTAAATATTGCAAAATCGAGCAGGAGAGAAAGTACCCTATCTTGTTACTCAAATGGTCCAAATCAGCTATCAATTCTCACCATAGCACTTTCTGTTCCGGGTTTGAAAGACAGGTCCAACTTAAAACCCTCAGTTGAGCCATCAGCACACTTTTCTCTGGTCAACCAATACTGAATTGGAGCTCAGAACATTTTTGGTGCCAGTATTTGGAATTCAAATGGCAGACACACCTATTCCACAAGAAGCAGTTGACTCATTTGCATTATTCATTTCAACTTACAGTTGAGAAACTACTGCTCTCAGGCAAGAAGTGAAGCATCCAGATTTGTTACACTCTTGTCAGCCGTGATAGTGTCCTCCAAGAAGCTGAGGTGATCCTCATGCTCCCATAGGGGGCAGCAGCTGAGCCTGATTTCTTGAACTGGGACGCCTTGAAAAGCTCAATTTTTGGGGAACTCAGTCATTCCATTTTGCAGGAACAGCTGATGGAGAAAAAACTAAGTTACATTAGTCTGAAATTAGTGAGTAGAAAAGTTTACTCACTTACCATCCTCTGTAACAATGTCAAAGAATACAAAGAAGGAACAAATGCTGAATGTAGATTCTTTAACCTGATTTAATTTCTGTGCAAACTTCAATTTGGTTTATGTGAAGTCTCAAAATTCTTACCAATACAGACAGATGAAAAGAAAAAATAAACTAGCGTGAAAAACACAGTGAGGAAGAATGGTGAATGTACACTGATACTCTTAGTACAAATCAATTATGCAGCATAAAATAAATATATCTGTAATACTTGAAGGAAATTTTTTAGATTCCACTGAAAGATAACATAGTAATAGATCAGTTGAACCTCAAAGGGGCTGAAATTTATTAGTCTCTAGTCATGACAGTTGAGAACACCCCAAGCATTGTGCCAGCCCCCAAATATGATGTGGTCGAATGACAAAATATAATAGTTTATAGTGGATTCACCTTAGACAAAATATAGTAAAAACAAGGAACCAGGAATTGAAAAAGAATTTATTTTCCCATACATTACTGATATTATCAATTTGTCAATCTATTCTCAGATAAATTAAGAAATATTTGAAAACCAGCCCCTCATTCTGTGAGCATTTGGCATCTTTCCAAGATGTCGCACATGACCAATGAAATTTTAATTTTAGGAAACATTAATACAAATAAAACAATGCATCATTTCATGCTAAGTAATGAAATAACAAGGTATCCACTGAATAAAATATACAAGCTTCTACCATTAAATGATTATGAGTGAGTTATCAAAAAAATTACATTTTGCAATAATTTTTTGATAGAGGAATTTTATCTGGAATAAACTTAAGATGTAAGGATATAACATGACAAAAAATCCTAATATGATTTTAGCTTCACATAATTTTGTTATATTAGCAAAAAATTGACTGCCCACAAATACCAAAGAAATGCAAGGAAATTTCTAAAATTCACACATTATATGTTCTGTCCTGCAAAAAGTTCAAGTTTGTAATATGGGTTAACAAACGTGCTGTGTATTAAAATACTGTTGCACGCATCAAGCTTATATTAGAAAACATCTCCCTTATGTGCCATTCAACACAACAAAAAATACAAAAACACAGCCTGGACATTTTGAATGAGATTTTTTTTTTGCACTAGACATATCACAATGACTTATTTGAGCCTTTATAGATAGATTGCAAGCTTAACTGAATTATTCAATGAAGTTTGGATTTTATAATATTATAGAGGTCATTTTAAAAAACAATTAGGAATTGACTTTTTATGCATCTTTCTCTCAAATGAAACTTACCACTTCCAGATTATAATAGCCAAGGCTTTCTTTGCATTCAGATACAAATTTTCAATTCTTAAACCAGAATCCTTCTAATAACACTTTTCAAAATTTTCAAACACTTCAACAGTGGTCTAAAAAAAGTTTGATGGATTTTAAAATAGTTGGCTTTCAGCAGATGATTGGTAAAAAAATTATTTTATCAATACTAGCTCATAAAATGCTACAAGATGACCATCAGAGCAAATTTACCACTAAATTGATTTAGGTGCAAAGTATATTTATTTATTTTCCAGACATTAAATCCTTTCAATCAGATAAATATGTTTGGGAAAGGCTTTTCTACAAGAAAATTGTTCTCCCTATTCATCATTTACTACATGTGTGATTACTACTGAGAACATCAAAAGAACACTAGAGAGTAAATCACATGCATGTGATGCCTTCGATATACATGGAAGCATTTAAAACTTTCCATCAACAGTTAGAAATTAGGCATCTTCAGAATGTAGTTCACTTTTTCAAAAGCAAGCCTTTTAAACCCCAACTTTTCTCTGGTCAAAATCAGCTGAGCTAATTTTGAGCGACCCCAGACCAGAGCACCCAAACAAAATACACTGAACTAAAGATGCTACGTTGAAAACACATTCTAAGCCCTTTAAAACATTTTGCCGCGTTAGGAAACAGAAACAATCCCTGAATATAAGTAAATGAGCACTCGCCAACCAAGTTCCCGCCATATTGGTTACCAAATGGTAACGATACGTATACCAAAAATGGACCGTAGCTCATGTCCGAAATCTTACGGTTTCGTAGCTCTAGGCTGACCAAATGGTACCGCTACGTAGACGATTATGACGTAGCGCTACCATTTGGTCTGCCTAGCGCTACGAAACCGCCAGATTTCGGCCATGAGCTACGGTGCATTTTTGGTATACGTTTCGTTACCATTTGGTAACCAATATGGCGGAGAACTTGGTTGGCGAGTGCATATTTACATTTATTAAGGGATTATTTCCGTTTTCTGATACGACAAACATATATAAAGTATTTTATATGTATTTTTAACGTAGCATCTTTAGCTGAGTGTATTTTGTTTCAGTGCTCTGGTGTGGGGTCGGTAAAAATATACGCAGTCGATTTTGATTGTAGAGAAGAGTTTGGAAAACGGCATCATCAATGTGGTATTGATAGGTGTGATTAAACTGGTCTGACAATTTAGTAGAAAAATGAATTATTTATGTACTCTACTTATAAATTTGGATGAGCTATGACTAATTACAATGAACATGAGGAATAATACTATGAGAGTAGGTAATTCATCATTGAATTTTGGTGCACATTTATATATGTTGCTAAATAAATTATTTTGAAGTAGTAAAACTCAACTTCTCCAACCTTTCATCCATACTAATTATTTTTCAATCCTGAAAATTTTTTGATTTTTTTTTTCAATCTAATCTTCAAAAATATGAAGGTTTCGAGTGCCACGTGTCTAGTCAGGCTGCAAAATAATCTATCCATAGTGTGATGTACAGGTTTTATGAGGGAAGTTTTATATTTTTAAGAAGAATTTTACATCAATGATGAAAGTTTCATAATTTGAAGATATTTCAATTCAATTAATTTTTTGGGGTCAAGTTTCTTTCCTAATTTTGAATAGTAATTACCTAAACTAACTAGTTAAGCTACTGTCATAAAGTTATAAGTTAGGCCCAATATTATTAAACATTTAAGAAGAAGCAGTGTTAGCAGCACAATAACTGGGAATAAAGAACCTCTCTATTTTTCAGAAACCCTTCATCATTGCAGCATGTCTAGTCTTGTATGGACCAAGGCTAAGGAAACTCATATAATTGATGCGGTATATGAAAATCAGTGCATTTGAAATGTGAAAAGTGATACCTACCATAAATGATATTTAAAAAGTTTAAATTTTGAAAAAGTAAGACAGTATTTGTGTGATCTACATCCTGAAGATGCCAAATTTATCACAGTTGATGGTGAGTTTTAAATGCTTCCAAATACATTTGTATGTGATTTGTCCTTCAATGCATCCTTTACCTATTTGTTTTTTTGAGGTTCTTTGTGGTAATCTAAATTTTTTAGTAAATGATGATAAAGGAAAAAGATTTTCTTATAGAAAAGTCTTTTTCTAACAGATATTTATAAGATTTAATGTCGGGCAAATAAATTGGTTTTTGAACTTATATAAATTTAATTGTAAAAATTGTTTTAATTGTAAAAATTTAATTGTTTTGTTCGGCCTCTGAAGCATAGGATGAACTTGTCTTATAATACATTTATTTTTTGACATTTTATCTACTGAATGCCAGCTATGATCAGATGCATTAAACTTCTTTTTGGCCACAGTTGATGGATGTAAAAAATTTGGGAGTCTTGTTAGCAAACTTCTGGTTTGAGAATTGAAATTGTGTATCGGTACGCAAAGAGAATGTTGTTTGTTTTGCTCTGAAACTTGTTAGTTTTATCAAAGATAAAGAGATACGTTAGTATTTTTTCTCATTTGTTTTAAAGAAAATAACCCCCAAATAATACTATGATCCAAACTTGCCTAAGTAATTTAATTAAGCTTTCAATCTACCCATAATGGCTCTAATAAGTGACTCAAGTATCCTATTACAAAATAGTATTTCATTCACAATGTTCTGGCTATTTTTTTAGTATTTTTTGTTGTTATGTTGAATAGTACATTGGGGAGAGATTTTCCTATAAAAGCTTGATACATGCAATAATATTTTAGTAGGCAGCACATCTTCATAAACCTACATTGCAAACCAAAACTTTGTGTTAGGCAGAACATAAAATAGATGAATTTTGAAGATTCTCTTTATATTCCTTGCTATTGTAGGTTGTAATTTTTTTAATATGAAAAAATAGGCTGAAGTTAAAGTCATTTTGTGGATGTATCTTTTTGTCAATTTTATATCCTTGGATTTTAAATTTATTCCTGATGAAATGCCTCCAGCAAAAATGACTTCAAATAAATTTAATTCTTTTGGACACCTTCTTCTTTATCAATGTTTTACATTAGATGCTTGTATATTTTATTCAGTAGATAACCTATTTATTTTATAACATGAGAAGAAGCAATACACTGTTTTATTTCTTTTAATATTTCCTGGAATTAAAGTTTCCATTGGATGAGTGTGAGATATCAAAATAATTCCATATGTTCATAAAATGAGGGGCTGATTTTCAAACATTTCTTAATTTAGAAGTAATAAAAAAAGTAAGTAGATGACATCAGCAAAATGAAGAAAAAGGATTTTCTTTGGTTACTGGTTCACTGTTTTTTCCCATGATGTTTTTTCTAAGGTGAATCCAGAATAAACTAGTATAATTTGCCATTTGACCACATCATGTATGACGGCTGCCATAATGTTTGGTGTGTTCTTCACAGTCACGACTAATGACTTCTGAATTTCAGTCCCTCTGAGGTTCAAGGTTCAAGTAATCTATAATTATGCTATCTTTCAGGGGAATCTAACAAATTTAGCTTCAAGTGATACAAATATATTTTGCCTATAGTGTAAAATCGATTTATGCCAAGAGTATCAGTGTGTGTTCACCATTCTTCATCACTATGGTTATCTCAAGTTGGTTCTTCTTGTTCATGAAATATCTATAATGGTAAAAATTTTGAGACTTCACATTAATAAAATTGAAATTGGCAAATAAATCATTTAGAAGAATCTCCATTCATCATTTGATCCTTCTTTTTATTCTTTGATATTGTTTCAGAGCATAGTCAGTGTCGGTACGTTTTTTACTCACAAATTTCAGATCGATGCAACTTAGAGTTTTTCCTCCAACAGCTGCCCGTACAAAATGGAATCGAATGAGGGCCTACAAAATTCAGCTATACATGGCACGCCGTTTCAAGAAATCAGGCTCAGCTGCAGCACCTGTTAAGTCATGGGAGCATGAGGGTCACCTCAGGTTTTGGAGGACACCATTGTCAGGCTATCTCCGTATAGCCGACTTGCTCCTTACAATTTCTTGTAGTGTGTCACTTGTAGACCTAAGAATAATATTCAATATAACAAATTTAAGCTCGCGAGTATCTAAGATACTCGCGAACCAGATATTCGTCACGAATCCTGAAAGTTCGGGGCGATCAAAATTTAGGGAGATCGCTTTTGGAAACGGCTGAAATTTGTGAACGGATCTTCTATAAAAGAATAAACGTCGAGAGAACTACATCCTTCATTGACCTGCTATCTACAGGAGAAAACTTCCCTGCTAGCGGCCTAAATAACCGGCTTCCTTTGTATGCTGCTGACCGAAAGCCCAACTTTACGCTAAAACGCGTCTTACAAATTGGCGCCCGAACAGGGACTCGCCTGATATGACATACGAAGTAATCCTACGATTTGGCACCCGACAGAAACTGCCGAGAAAAGAACAATCGACGAAAATTATCTTACAACCATCACAGCTGATACAAGTGTATCAAATCTGGATGCTTCACTTCTTGACAATGAGAGCAGTAGCTTCTCGACTGTACGTTGATTTGAATGCAATTGAGTTGACTGTTTCTTGTAGAATAGGTATTACTCATCATTTAAATTTCAGAAATGGGCATCAAAAATGTCCTTATTTATAATTCAGTATTGGTTGCCAGAGAAGTTGGTTTGGGTTTGAAGTTAAACTTAAAATAGGAACAGTAAGTGTAATGATAGGAATTGGCAGCTAGTATGGACTATTTGAGTATTAATATGGTAGGGGACTTTCTCTCGTGGTTAATTTGGGAATATTTACTTAACATACAATTGCCTGTCATTGCAGGGTGAAAATGTGTGTACGTTTTAAAAATCATTTGGAAGGTCACTGTATGACAGTGGCCACTTATGACCTAAGGTGACCCATGTAGAAATAAGGTTGTGGTTCCTTATGAAGTTCTTGTTTCTTAATATGTATCTGTTAAAATTGTAATTGTTCAGTTTGCATAGTTCTATTAATATTTGAAAGGTTTAAAATTGTCCATAGTTAAACCACAGTATTATACCTTGACACTAGGATAGGTCAAAAGTGTTTGTGTTCAGTTTAAATTCAATTTTCATCACTTGTCCATTTATTTTGTTGTCCCCTCACATTGATGTGCTTTATATAAAACAGCAATTGGAGAACAGCTTCGTGAATTTTTTTCAGGCGTTTAAATTTACTTGAGTTATGTACTGACTGGAACACAAGAACTTCAGTATCTAGGAGCTATCATATCTGTCGGTGAATTCATTTTTGATACATGATTGTGAGACTCATTGTTACTAATGACTAGGGCCATTTAAGACAACACCAGGGCTCGCATGACACTGCCAATGCCTCTGGTTCGCAAAGGGTTTTTTGATGCTCAAAGTAACTTCTGCCTATTTCAACTTTTTTTCAACAAAATGCTGTCCCAGCCTTGATCAATGTATTTTAATAATTTTCGAGCAATAGTTTATTCATTGGATCCTCCAACACTCGTATTATTGTCGTTTTATTCTAATTTACTTCGGAACATTGCTGAGTCAACCTCCCTGCAGGTTACCGAGCTCTGATTTGATCGTGTGGAGGCGGTGTATGAACTTGAAGTGGAAGACACCAACTTGTCATCCAGCCTGCTGAGAACTGTAAATTCGCCGTCGATCTTTTGTGAAGAACGTTGTCAATATATCTTCCATTCCTTTCAAAAACATAACTACTAATATTCAGGCATCTTCTGTCCCTTTTGCATCAATTTCACAATCCATGGAACCTACTTATAGGCACTTCCTTGCCTATGCTTTGGATGAAGCCTCTTTAGAAGTATCGCTGGAAGTAAACTCGGAATCTTTAAGATCTACTAACAATTCTTCAGTCCTTCCTGTCAAACGAAAGCAAAACTTGTATGATGAAAAATCCCAGCTCTTCAAAGAATCAAATAAACTTGGCGATGACTTGTCTAGAAAAATCCATGAACCTGCCCCAACTCCACGGGGCTCATTGGATTCTTTTGCTCTAGATCCTTCAAAAGTTTTTCATCCCGGAGTATTAATAGCAATTTATCATGATCTGAATAATGATTCCTATTCTTTGGAACGGAGAAAAAAATTTTACCATAAAATAACTGCATGTACTCTAATTTTCTTTGCGGAAAGGACCTCTAAGCCATAGGTTTTATCTTGAACGCCCTGATAATGTCGGTCATTGGTCTAATGTCAAAGATATTAAAAGATTTCAAACTCTATTCCTAGTGACAATGATGATGAAATTTTTCTCAGTTGTGATTGATTTTTTTTGTCTTTCCAATATTCGCCCAAATGTACCCAGATATGGGGATAAAAATTTAGATTAAAAAAAAGTACATTTTCATGGTTTTTATAATTCTGAGAACTTCCGCGAAGACACTGCAGCACTTACACCAGGTAGAGTTGAGTACCATATAGCTTCTTCATTAAGACTTATCATTTTGCATTTCGTGGGTAAGACGGCGTTGTGCAATCTACATTCTTCGTGTGTTCTTGCTTTGTAAGCTACGTCAGACTCCATTTTTAGTCTAGTTGGGGAATTCTGTGCAGCTGTTCTTACGTTCTCCCGGTGATTACGACTTCAACTCGTATAATATAAAGCGTAATACCAACGCATACTCCAATGTGTAGATATTCTATATTTTAAACGTGATGAATGTAAGTGAAGTACATTTCTTTATTTATCTACTGTATTTGAATATTGTAGTTATAACGGAGTTCAGACCTTAACTATCACCAATCTTTTATTCTTTTACTTTAAACAGCGGCTGAAAATGGCTCTCTGGTTAGCATTTCGGGAGAGGCCTCTGTGCCCCCCTTGGCTGCACTACTTGCTTTAGCAATATAACTACTAATGGATTCGTAAAAAGGATTGAATTCATGTCAAACGTAATATTTTGTTGACCGGAAATTTTTTCTGGTCGTTTCATTAGTACAATTGTATTGGTTGAATGGTTTTTTAACTACTTAACCTAAGGCGAGGGAGTGAGTGAATGAAAGCAGGCTCAGTGAGTCAAAAAGTTTTCTTTCCAACATCTGCCCGTTTTCTCAGTTCATATTTACCGCGAGAGAGTTTGGGGGCTAGTAAAATTACCTGTACAGAATCTCGATCTAAAGAGCGTATTCGTTAGAAGAATGTTTTAAGTCTCCTGTGAATGGTATCACTTAGCGAAGCGCATTTCGACATGTTTTAAAAGACAGTGAAATAAGACTTCAACGATTCATTCGGAATGGAGTTTTCGGAAACCAACTAGTGACGTTGACATTTAAAGCTTGAGATTTATTCTGCGTCTGACTAGGCATAATTTCTTGAGACCTATTCGCTGGAGCCCCTTCAGGAGGGTACTACTACTACTGTCTATGGTAAGTAGCGCTACCAGTTGAAAAGTGTTGGAACCTGAGTTAAGTCTGTTGTTTTTTCGAAAGTTTCATAGGGTTTTGTTTTGTTGAAGAACCATTCTTTTCCGATTCACTGAGATCCTTTTCTTCAGCACCTATTACTTCTATCAACTTATTTCCTGTTTGAACCTTTTACCTGACATGTTTCTATGCTGTTCTTTCTTAGAAGTATGCTTGTATACAAACGTAAACATAGTCAGAATAAATATAAAGCAGCTTCAACTAATATAAAGTATGAGTACTTTTGTTGCCGATATGAACGAGAAGTGAATTACGCGCTCCTAGATTTTCACTCAAATGCCACGGAAAACTAATTGATGTAGCTAAGAGAAACCATGCACATGCGAAAAAATTAAAGTAGGGGAATAAAACAAATTATTTCCTTTAGTCTTCTTGTGACGATGCATGGGTAGTTTTCCCTCACTTGCTGATCATGTCATCTTGCCACGAAACTGATCCTCTGCCGCTGAAGTAATCGCAAAGCAGATTTCTGATCCGAAGGGCTTCTTTGAAGACCGTCGGCCCTCGCTTTCCAGGTTCAGAAATCCATTAGGGCTGTTTCTCCGGTCTCCCAATTTCACAGTTGTTTCTACCACGTCTTCGCTGTTCGTAAAGCCGATTGGAGTGTATAGGTTCTTGTCAATTTTACGAAGCAAATAATGCAAGGAACATGTGGCCAAGACAATTTGATTTACTTTTGGTATGGTTGTTTCAATTTCCTGCCGGTAAACCTGGAATCGACTGGCAAGTATACCAAATGCATTCTCCACAACTCGTCGTGCTCTGCTCAGCCTGTAATTAAAAATGCGTTGCTTCTTGGTTTGTCCTTTTTGTGGGTAAGGCTTCATGAGTCTTATTGTCAGAGGGAAAGCATCATCGGCCAAGATGGTAAATGGAACGTTGATGTTGGTATCCGGCAAATCTGCACGTTCTGGCATGTTCAGAGTATTGCCGTCAATGTGGCTTTTGAGACGAGGTTTCGCATATATACCTCAGTCTGAAATTCGCCCATTTGTACCAACATCGACGTACAAGAAATTGAGGTTGGCATCCACGAGAGCAAAATGAACAACGGAAAATGACCCTTTGTAATTGAAGGAGTGGGATCCACTGCGGCTAGGAGGTCGGATAGCTAC
Organism: Platorchestia sp. MABIK; assembly: GCA_014220935.1. Classification (NCBI taxonomy): domain Eukaryota; kingdom Metazoa; phylum Arthropoda; class Malacostraca; order Amphipoda; family Talitridae; genus Platorchestia; species Platorchestia sp. MABIK. Next base: position 21,327 of record JACJUY010004714.1, read on the forward strand.
GTGCTTGTCGTCCATAGCACCTAGACACAAAGGGAAATTCCAAAGTTGTCAGAATTGTGTTGCCACTTGCGACCATTCTTCAGTTTTAGACGGTACAGAGATGTAAGGGGCGAGCACATGAGTTATTGATTCACAAACTCCAGTTATTATACCGCTGACGGTTGACCTTCCCATCCGAAACTGGAAGTGGAGAGAGCTCCTGCTTTCCCATGAAATGAACAAATTCACTGTAAGTGGTAATTCAGTTCATAACAGGTCTGACTAACTGAATGAATCCAATTAGGTATCACTTCGAAGCAACTTTGACTCTCCAAACATAACAATGCGTTGCCACAGGACAACAGAACACCTGCATTCAAAAGGATCTGATAACCTAAAATAACCACCACTGTATCCGAGCACTTTGCTACACGTAGGACTTATAACAGCACCAACTGCAAGTGCATCTCTTTTACGTATAGTTGAGACTGCACTACCATTATCAAGCAGAAATTCAACAGGTTTACAATTCAAGTTGCATGTTAACACAGTAGGCTCTTTTGTAACGGGAATTACAGTGGTGTTTACTTTAAAAAATGAGAGTCATTCAAGTGATTATCAGAGAATTTACCGTCACCGTTGTCGTTCCTAGGGTTTTGTAGAACTTCGTTCTTCCGTCGTGGAGGCTCACGTGCACTCTTCATTGACCCATCTTCTTTTCCGACGTTGCAATGATAATCACTTCTTTCCGGCTGCACTATGTAAGTGTGAGCTGCTTCCATTTCTCTTCGTGTAGGTTCCCTTCGTGTAGGCTCCGCCGTAGAAGGCCGTGCTGCCGTCGTAGATTTGCAAACTTTACAAATGTGGCCTGTCTTCCCACATGTATTACACTTCAGTTTCAATGCATAGCAATTCTTTGCAAGATGCTTTTGCTTAGCTCCGCAACGGATGCATGTGTAGTTCGGCTGTAATTTTCCTGTTGTGAAATACGATGAAGATGAATCCTCACGAATAACATCTTGAGCATTGGAACTTAACTGTTAGATGAGTTTTGCATGTTCGACACATTCGTTGAATGCTTTGGCATCACACTTCTGTAGAACTGCACTGAGAATTTGCGCTGAATGAAGACCAGCCACGAAGGCATCTCTCAATAGACGATCGCGACAGCAATTTTCGTAGTTGCACGCAGATGCTAAGTTATTTAACGTTTTAGCAAAACTTTCTATGGATTCATTAACACCTTGCTTTCTGTTTAGAAATGTAACTGATGCGCTCACAATGGATTTCTTGATTTCAAATTGCTGTATTAACTTTTCTTCTAGTTCATCATACGTAGCATCAGCGAGTAACATAGGTTTAATTCTTCGTTGTAGATCAGTAATGATGTTTACAGGCAACCCAGGTAGCAAAATTTATTGACCTAATATTGAGCCAATAAACAGTCTCAATGTTGACTGGATATTCAAAATGAACATTGGGGAAATACCTT
>JACJUY010004714.1:23638-43103 GCA_014220935.1 Platorchestia sp. MABIK
GTACAATATCAACCCAATGTTTGAGCAATAATAATTTATATTTTAACAAATTTTATTAAATTGCGAGATTTTTTATTCATATGAGATAGTTTCCACTTATTTGATTATCATACACATACATATACACTGTTAGTTTAATATTAGAAATAAAACTATTTACTAAATTGTCCCAATAACAAGTTGATATCATAAATAAGTATATCCTTTTTCGATATTGTCTTGTTATTAGCCTATTATTGTAATCCAAGATTACAATTTCGGGTCAATAAATAATTATCAACCCAATATTAGCCAAATAATTTCTTGCTACCTGGGAAGGCTTTAACTAAAATACCAGCTTTCTCACTGCCATCGTTTCCCGCCTTCTGAAGAGCGTCTGCACACTGTACGTTTAAACGTTGTAGAAATTCACACACTGTTTCCACTTCAATGTCGAATGGAGGACAGCTAAATGTAGAATACGCCTTCTTGGTTTCAGAGCACTTGTAAAGTTCAAATTCAGTTCGGAGATTCGAAGTCCTCGTCGCCCAACATGTTGTGCCGTTACTTTAAGCACAACTAGAGGTATTGTAGCAGAAGCTTTAACTTCACTTCAGTTCCCTAAGCCGCAAACTCGGGAGAAGGATAAGTATACGCACAGCAACGCTCCTAATAATGGACTGATTCCGTTGGTGACAGACCTTCCTTAAAACTAGCAATGCCCGGAAGTCAAACAAAGACCTTCTGGTACTTCTAGGGGCACAGTGTAACAAGGACCTCGCCGGCCAGTTTCCGGTCGCTGCGGTCTGGGCCTCTCCGGCCCATCCGAACCCAAGTGCAATAAAGACATCCGGCGGCGCCAGCCATGCAAGGCTCACTGCGAGATATAACAATGGCTACCATTGTACAACAATCCTCATGTATTTAACTCCGGTAAACTTTTTTGTGCCAGTATTATCAGCGTAGTTAGTAAATATCATTAATTTATCTGATGGTAAAACCTTTTATTCCTTTCGAGCTCATTATTTTGGCATACTAGTTGATACATCTGAACGAAAAAAAAGAAAACTGTCCTGAATGTAAATTTCATAGTCTTAGACGCAAAATAATTTAAATCTGCCCATTTTACTCTTAACAATAATCTCTCCACTCACTAGTTCCTATGTTCGCTTGCTCATACTCTAATATACGCGCGCCCTAACGAAAGTGTTTTCAACTCTGTGTCACACAGATTTGTTTTCTTAGTTACTTAAATTTATTGGCATTTTCAAAACCAAATTAATTACCGGAAAGAAAGAAAGGATGTTAACGTGAAGATATTTTAGCATCTTTTTTATTTTTTTCGTTCTTACTAAAACATTTTAAAAGGCCACGGATTCGACGAGTGTCATAACTTTAAAGAACATCATTGATTCATTTTCTTATTCTAGTCTTGAATTGTTCTTGTTAGTTTTGTGTGGTAATTTTTACTTTCTTACGCTCGTGAGTACATCATGATAACACTATTTCAGATGGTCAATAATGTACGGTTCCAGCTATGTTGAAAATGTTACGGCTAGCATTGTACAGCAATTCTTTTCATGTCTTTGGCTCCGGTGAACTCTTTTCTTTCAGTACTATTAATGTACATCAATTATTAATATTAATGTTAATGTTAAGGTATTTAAAAATCAATGTTTCAACATTTCATACCTGAACTTTATTGGACATAAACTGTTTTATTTTTTTTCTTTCTTCCGCTATGATATATTTATACCTTTAGGTGTTTATCTGACGTACCATTTTGTGTATTTTGTGTGTGTTTTCTCATTACCAGTAAAATACGGCAGTTTTGTCTCCATATGTTGAACAACCTACATAGTGACAACCTGGCGTTCAGTTCAGTTTTTGTCTCATATTTTCTAATTGCGCAGAATGTTTTAAATTCAGTTGCATGCTATATATATATGAACAATCATACCTAATAAGTGCAGCATTGTAAATTGCTAGGGTAACAACAACAAGGAGACTAAATGTCAGGCGTTCAAGTTACCCAAGGAAGAAGCAGAGAGGCGAACATGGCTGAATGTGCTTCCTCCTCGTCAGGATTTTATGATTATTCCTAATGATTATTTTATCCGTGAGAAACATTGGCCACCACAGTCGACACCACAGGTAAGCCTACCTGAAGGATTTACTCTCCCAGTTATTCCCCCAAGTATCTTCAATGTCCCGACTTCTTGTTTATCAATCCCAAAGCCAACACCACGTAAACCCAAACAGGAGGACAAACAGCTTCATTATTTTTTGAAAGAAAATGCCATCAATTAATTTCTTGACTTCTCATTAGATAAAGCATTAACAAAGAAATATGATAACAAAAATATGATAATTTCTCGATCAGAAGACAAGCTTGTGTTGATTTTTGCGTCCAAAAATTTTCAGAATAGTATTAGTAGTCAGTGATTGTTTACAATAAATCTACTCTGTGTTCTACACTCACTTTTTCTGCAGTTAAGGATGGGATTGGTATTCCACTGACGAAAATACGAAGTCCAAATATTGAATTGAAAAGTTACTCCTAATTCTTTGACGCTGTGCATTTCTGTTACAATCATAGTCTTACGTTTAATGATGTTATAAACAAAGTTGTATTGCTTCTCAAGGATAAAAAGTCAAAATTAGAAGACACGAAGCAATCCAAAAAATTACAACTTATCACTAGACAGCTGCAACTATTAACTGATAAAACCTTCTCTGTTGCTGATTACTGCATTTTCATAGAATCATTCCCCAACTGTAGCTATGAACAATTGCACCATCTTGTAGGACTTTCCAGCAAACGAAAGGTACAGTCTGTTGTGTCCTCTGTAAACATTGATCAATTTCTGAGGAAAACACATCAGAAGGTTAAGAGTAATTAGCGAAGAAACGTGTTGTTGATTGTTGACGAAGTGAAAATTCGACCAACTGTTGCTTTCTCAAATGGTGTTTTGAATGATGCAGCAAAGAATGATCTTCACTCCAAGGCAACATCGATGTTGTGTGTAATGATAAAATGCTTACACGGCGGACCTAGCGTTATGGTTTCAGTTACACCTGTTCACCAGCTTACTGCAGAGTACGAATACCAAGTTGTGAAACAAGCAGCTGTTCATGTTGAACAGTAAGGCTAGATTGTTATAGGATCCATTACTGACAATCATGAAATTAATCGAAAGTTCTGGAAGCTGTTCAGCAGAACGTGCGATTTCCAGGTCATCCATCCTCTGGATCACACACACGCTTGCTATCTGTTGTTTGACACTGTTCATTTGCTAAAGTCTATCTGCAACTACTGAATCACAGAAAAATCGCAGAAATTATCTCTTGATAAAAAAACAGTTGCGTCTTTCTCTGATGTGAAAGATTGGTACAAGGCGCAAAATGACAACATTTTGAAGGCAACACCTTTAACCCGTTCAGCAGTTTGTCCTTGGAAACCTCATTTCAGAATGTACAGCATGTTCTAAGGGTCTTTAATGAAAGGGTCGTTGCCGCACTCACATTTGAAAGCGCATGTTAGACGTCGGGTTTTATTCAATTCATTTTGAATTGGTGGAACATAGTCAATGTTAATGCTAAGGGAAGAGACGTCAAACTAAATGATCCAAACCGATGTGTTCAAGATAAAAATTCCAGGAGTCTTTAGGCTTAGGACAGAGCTTGATCAAGATTCAACGATGAACAATGGGAGATCTATTATTCTGTGGGGCAAGTAATATATAACTTTAAAAAAAAACAGTTCAAAGCAGCAGTCAGGACAGGGTGCCACTCGTGTTCAGTGCCTAATTCATGACACAAAAAAGCTCCTGTCTAACCACCGAGGACATGATTGCTGTATGCAAACACTTGATTTCAATTGGGTTTGACTATGTTCTTCTAGGTAAGATTCAAAATGATAGAATAGATGGAGAATTTTCAGTCTGAAGACTGTCAACGGGGGTGATGACAACTGGTGATGTTACGGCAGCTTTTAAGAAACGGAGAGCACGATTCGAAGCATCGTTCTTGGAATCAGTAGAAGCCGACACCTGCAATGAGAACGCACACACTTGCGTAGGCCCAATCAGTGCCGAGGATGCGTTTTCCATGGAAAAATGCGTATCAGTTGTTTCTCTCTCGTGCCAAGAAGAGAGGTCGGTAGCATTTGTCGCAGGGTGGCTGGAGAAGCAATGTGAGGTAGAGTTGAATTTCTTGGACGATGAACCTTTGATCAGTAGTGAAATGAGGGATTTCATTGAAGAGGTTTCGAGAGGGTCTTTGACAATCCCTCATACGTGGACTCAAGAGCTGGTTAGAGTGGGATTGCGGTTTTTAAAGAAAGCCACGACTAGAGTCTGTTATCGTCAGAGGCTTATGAACATTCTTTCTGTTATGGATGAATTTTACGATCTTCAACTATCATCTGAGAAACTATACAAGAAGTTGTTTAATGTCCTACTTAAAGGCCTACATAATTTATATAATGACAACGAAAAGAACACCGTCCTGTACCAAACATCCCTCAAGAAAGCCCGTCTGTCCAACTAGCATCTTGATGACAAGTATTAACTTTGAAAGGGTAGTAAAACAGATTATTAGCTATTTAATTACTTTTAATTTTTCTGTCAGTGTGTTACTATTAAGTTATGTCAACATCTGTGACTTATTTAAGAATGAGGAAACATTTTATGTTAGTACATCCAAAGGCCTTCGCTAGCGCAGTCAGAGACAGAGCTGTGCATGTCCTCTGATAAAGTAGTCCTTGGTTTAGAAATAGTCTGTTTAAATGACTGAGATCTGGGTCAATTTCATTGAATTCATCAGCGTGATCAGTCATTTAAAATTAGGAAACAGTAAGCAGTAAGTAATATATAACTTAGTAAAAAAATTATATACAGAGTCAAGATAAAAAATATATTCCTACCTAAAACTAGCTTAGAAAGTAAGAGAGAAAAGAAAAAATCCAGCTCGATTTCGTGAGTACACACATACTCAATCCATGAGCGAATAATATTGGAGTTCTACAGTCACAACATTGGAGAGTTCAAATTGCTCAAGGTGTTGTCGCATAGTTTACATCCACATCCATCAGGTAGTAAGTTATAAAAATTTGTCGACAGTGACATATCTAATCCGAGACAATTACATGTCATGAAAGGGACATAACTGATTAAGGTGACAGTGATATATCTAATCGTATAAAGGTTGCAATTGATTTCGGAGGTTAGTAATAGAGGTTATACGCAAATAATAACCTTGCTGGTAAAAATTACAAACAAATAAGGTAGGAAAACGAACGAGGTAGAAATCTAAATTCCATCACAACATTGGTAAGCACAAATTACTGAAGGCGTTGTTGCTAGCTTCACATACATCTGTCATAATTGTTCGCATACATCTGTCATACAATTGTCATAATTGAGGTTAAAGTGAAATATCTAATCTTATAAAGGCTAAAATTGATTTTGAAACATGAAGTTATAGAATATGAAACTATGGTATAAAGTTATCAAATTTAGGCGTCAGTGACAGTCTTATCAGTGACAGTTATCGGTTATGAAAGTGACATGGTATCTAATTGAGGTAAAAGTGATATATCTAATGTTATAAAGGTTGAAATTGATTTTTAGAGGTTAGAAATAATGGTTACACGTAATAATAATCTGACCGGCAAGTCACATAAAGATAAGGTGAGAATTTCGTGTCATCCTAGAATTCCTAAACTAACCAAACAACTGCAACTTTAATAGTCAGCAATATTTCCTAAAAAACACCATTTCATCGTTATGACACAAGAAAAAGCTGTTTCGCAGATTATGCGGTCCCATTCTTCGACAGTTGGCGCTTTATTGGAAATTTTGAAGCAGTGATGTGTTTCTTTTTGAGAAATATCTTGGCATAAATCGCAAGTTGGCTAAAAATTTGAAAGAAAAATACACTACGAAAATGCGTTCTTTAGTTGAAAATGTTTCCGGTCCAGCATGATTCATCAGTCCTGAAAGAAGACATTTGTACAAAACATAACTTAAGTCAACAAGTCGGTAGACACAAATTTAATGCAGAACACAATAAACTATTTAATAATCATCTTTCAAAAAGTTATTTTTGAATAATTATCATTTTTCGAATTTAGGGTGAGTGCAGGGTCTGATAAACACAGGCTTTGAAGTCTGAAGTTTGAAGTTTGAAGTTTTCTCAGTCAAAATAAAATTCAAACCTACACCTTTTTCACTGCAAATTAATCCAAGTCAAGTTCAAATTAATCCAAGTCAAGTTCAAATTAATCCAACTCAAGTTCAATTTAATCCAAGTCAAGTTTAGTTTAATCCAAGTCCAGTTCAAATTGATCCAACCCTGAGTTGAGTTAAGAATTGACTTATTCACTTATTAATTTGAGCGTTTTTTGTATTAAATATGTATCCATTAGATGTGATGAGCGAGACAATCGTTTCTTCTTTCTGCAAGGAGTACATAAAATTTCCACCGGTGTTGCAATCTAAAGACAAGCTGTCGTAAAATGTGCTAAGTACCCAGCATCAGTAGCCAGAGTGTGATTCAGATCTTTGAGTGGCGTAAAAAATGCAAGTCAATTCTAAAAACTTCGTTTTATACTACTCATTAATGTTGTTTTAAAATTCTACATTATTAGCAGTAGGCATCCATTCAAATATTTATTTTCAAATGATAATTTTATACTACCTCTAGTAGTATCGAGGATTCATTTACACTCATTTAGAAATTTACATGCGTAAAATTACACTTTCTCACATATTTGAAATCATACATACATGCAACAACATAAGATTGCCATTGGACGATATGTAGATTTAATTTAAAGGAAATATAGCAACGAAGTCCTTTTTTCGCTCGTTCAAATGATTTTCGTAAAACAAGTAACAATTTGTTTCATCGAAATAGATGATATACATATTTGCCTTGGCCTATCATTCTGAAGGAATGACAACATTTTTATTGCTAGCAGAAGAATGTATTTGTGTAGTAATGTACTCAAATATTTTGTAATCTAAAGGTATCGTACATAAGTACTCAGTGAATTACGTTTGTATATTTCTTTAAAAGATTACATCTACATATCGTCCAATGGTAATCTTAGATTTTATGTATTCCCTCCAAAATGGAAAAACGATTGTCTTGCTCATCACATCCAATAGGTACATATTTACCAAAAAAAAACGCTCAAATTTACGAGTGATTATGTCAATTCTTAATTCAACTTAAGGTTAGATTAATTTGAACTTGACTTGGATTAATTTGAGTTTAACTTGGATAAATTTGAACTTGACTTGGATTAATTTGAAGTGAAAAAGGTGTAGTGCTAAATTGCGAACACTACCCGTTTTCCTGTCAGAAAAGAGAAAACGGTACGTAACAGGGAAACTGTTTCTCTTCTCAGGGCATTTGAACTAGTCAAAATGGGGTTTCACAATTGAATTCAGTAACAACGTATTCTGTTAATAAAGAACGTTGAGACATTTCAAGTTTCAAATTTGAAAATAGTTCAAATTATTTTAAAACGGCGAAATTTTCCTTCAAAGTGTCAGTTGACGTATGTATATTTTTTCACCGTAAATTAACATAGGTATAGAATAGCAAAAAAATGTAAAATACGTGTCCTGGAAAGGAGTTTTATCCCGAGTTCAATAATATCTGTATCGTGAAAGACGTAGTATAGTGTGGAATACGTAGTATTTTAAAAGTTGAAAAAGGGATGTTTTCAACTGCTGTAGAAAAATTGCAAATACCTCGGGTTGAATGTGCTTTCATTTCCTCTTCGAGCAATAACCCCGACGAAACCAGGGGATGTCGAACGTAAAAGCAATGCCAAGATTTGCCAACTTCGTTGTTCTGCAAACCGAGTAAAGCTCGCGCGTCTGCAGTGTAAACACGAGACCCGATCTCTACCAAAAAATAGTCTTATATTATTCTGCAGATGCGTACTACGTTTATGCATAATAAACTAACTCGATAAATGAGGCTAGACCGAGTGTACGAGTCTGTACCCTCTCAGCTTGACTTCTTAGGTTCACCAGTTTAGGAATGAATTGGAGGGCAAATACGCAGAGTAGCCTAACCCACAAAATCCTGAATTTTCGGGCAGTGATAAGCAAAGTGGGATAAGCGACAGCTTTTCGAAAATGTACTGAACAAGGAATTACTCAGTCGTTTATGCCACTCTGGCTCAAACAAAAGAGTGGGGCGTCCTGTCTAGCTGTGACATAATTGCAGCAGCAGGTGCATGTTACCATGACAACGATGAGCTGTTGCATCACAGTGCAGAGTTGCATCATGCGTGCACTGCATCATTTTGACGGCAAGCTCATTAGCAGGGCTTCCGAAATTGGTACGTTCGTAAACATTTGGTAAGTTCTGCTCCAAATGTCACTTTGTTGAAATTGTTGTTCAACGTTAGCCTGAAGCGGCGAATTTTGGTACGTTTCAAAGATTTTTATAATACGTTTAAGTACTAAGACCCTACCAATAAATATTTGCCTTATTTTTGGCACTTACTAAACTTTTCATGTAAATGGGAGGTAAATTAAACGAAATGTGTGATCAAATAAAGTTACGCATCGCGTTTGTCACCAGTTAGTAGTTTAGAACTCATCGCATCGTCACCAGTGTAGCGCTACACTCGTACAGTCTAAAGTTTTATGTGCACATTTGATATAAATATAGAGGGTTAACAATTTTAATGCAATGCTAGTTTTTAATTTGCTGAAATTGATTCTCCATGACATCGTTTTGTTAAGTGAGACTGACAAGCATTTGAGTAATGAGTATGATTGATCTGTTCTGCACTCGATTATTGGTTCGGCTTCTGTACGTTTGCTGTGGCTTATTCCCCGCCTAATTTACTGTCACTTGTCATTGAGATTCTGAGAGTGAGCCTAATGCAGTTACTGAGTGGAATGAGTTCCTCATTGTGTTTGGTCGCGCATTGATTTAAAAACTAATGTTTTGTTACCTGTTATTGTTCTTCAATCAATAAGCGTTGAGAAATAAGGAGTTTTAAGAAAGTGAATATTGAGTATTCTTCCAATAGTGAGGACAGTGATGTTCTGAGACAGAAACCAAAATTTAAATATGAATGGAAAGTTTTATTAAAGTAACAAACGGTTGAGAAATATTCATCGTGGCTTCAAGTCAGCAAACTTAACACCAGCAAAGGGTATTGCAAATTGTGCAATAATTATTGTGAGATTACCGACAGCTTGAGTCAAACAAAAGGACTCGAGAGAACTGATAAGCACAACAGCAATGCGAAGGTTGACGGGAAATTGATTAAAGTCACTGATTTTATGGGAAGTAAACCGCCAGATCACCAAAACAAAGTAGGATCCGCAGAACTAAAATTGTGTGTCTTTATTGCTGAACATAACTTGCCCATTGCTCTTTTAAATAATTTGCCTGTTCTCATTTCTAAGGTACGTTCTGACTCAAAATTAGTCAAAAACATCAAGAGCGCACAAACGAAAGGAACTAGCATTTTTTCATGTATAATAGATCTTGACTCCTGATGCTTTAAACAACCTGGTATATAAACTAAATGCGGCGAAGTTCTCCCTTATTATTAACGAAACAACAGATGTTTCTATTTTTAAGCAACTTGCAGATCTTCTGGTTAACACTATTTTCCTATCTGCGTAAATTGCATTTTGAAAGTTTTTTTTGCAGGTTCCAGTGAAGCGTCACAACCATACCCCACTGAATCTTCAGAATAGAAAACATTTCATTATACTATAAATGGCCACTGAGCGTGCAAGGCAGTGTTTTGTTCTACACTGGGAATCTCACCATAGCGTATAACTTATGTAATCAATAAGAAAGTGAAAGCAGGAATTGCTTTGCTAGATAAAAGAGGCAAGCATGTGCCGGCTAAAAAAATTTACCTGAGATGAAGAAAAACTGTCAACAATTCTTAATAATTTCCCAAAGTACAAATCTCACTCCAGTGATAGTCCTAAATTATATTTCAGTCCTGATCTCACCTACCCAAAAATGCATTCGTTGTACACGGAGAGAAATTCTGATCATCCCATAAACTTATTCGTTTTCATGACAGAACTCAAAAAATGCAACGTAGGAATACAGTTGCCAAAGAAAGACACGTCTGCTAGATGAGATGAGTTCAAGATGAAAAATGAAGCAAATCTAGGTGTTAAAGAGAGAAGACGTAGCTATAAAAAGTTCACAAGGAGCAGATTACACGTGTTGAACTTGCGCGCAAGTAACTAAAGGAAACAGAAGAGGAATGTCACCAGCCTAGTTCCCGCCTACTGTGCATTACGTTTGACCGGGAGGAAACTCAGCCGATTCCTTACCTCAACAATTCTGTTGCTTTTTATGCAAGGCAAATGTGGTTGTACAACCTCGGAATGAATACATTACATGATAAAGGCCACATTTTTGTCTAGCAAGAGATCGAAGGGAAGCGAGGAAGCTGTGAGATCGTTTCATCTGGTTTTACTTTCCTACAGAAAAATCATCATAATTACGACAAGATTCATAGATTTTAAGACTGTTGTGGCGTACAAAACCGCACTAAAAACATTGTCGCTTCCTTCAAATTTATCTGTATGAGTACTCACATGAAAGACAAGTTTATCGAGGTCCCAAGCCCCAGCCATACTTCACGTTTTGGACGGTCGACATAAAAGGGAACCAATTTAACTGGTTGAAACTGAAATGGCTGAAAGTTTCCCAGAAAAACGAGTGCTTGATGCAGTACAAGTATTCAAGCGATCACCACAAGGAACTTCGTACCATTGACTTAAGCAAACGCAACAAGCTATCTGAACTTAAACCCGTCCTCCTGGAGCCTCTTTATAAAGAATTAATGAAGCTTTCAGTCGAAAATTCAAGAACCTGCAAGACTTAACTGCCTGTATACCATTTCATCTTGTGGGCTTTTTCACCAATCTGCCCCATGAAATCAGAAAAAAAGAAATCCAATTCTGAGTATATTCCGGATGAAGAAACTAAGGTGTAGTTGAAACACAAAGTTGCTCAAGTCAATGTTAGAATATAATTAAATCTACTTTCATGTCCATTACACATTTTATAATGCACGCAGGAAATAGTTTTTATATTAGGTTAGAATATATTGAATATCACGTCCATCTGAAGATCGCGTCCATCTGAGAAGAGCAATAGCTGAATTAGTGTTGAAACGCTTGCACCGGGACTTATAGACCCATGATGAACATATTCAACCTAGCCTAATTCAAAATTAAGCATACTATTTATTGTGTTCGTCGCAAATGTGCTCTTCTCTTTTGTATCTATTGTTTTCTTTCGACTATCTACGTAGATTTTTTTCTCCAATTACGCACAGTTAACGCTTATTGCAGGATGATAACTTATGAGTGTTAAATTTTGTGTTTGACGGAGATTATGATTAAATACTAATCCATGATTAACTTTTTGTTATCGTTTATCATCCTTCCCTGAGAAATGATTTAATTTGTGTTACAGATAGAGGAGTAAAAAATACAGTTTTTAGACTGCGAGACCACTAAACGTGTCAAAATCCACTGAAAACATTTTATAATCATTTTGCTTGTTTTCTGTGTAGATAATGGTGGATTGCAGTATTGGGATTTCTCAAACTAAAGCTAAAGCTAAGAAATAAAAGCTTTATCACTCTAATCCCTACGTAACGTGTCACTAGAACGAAAAGATACGATTGTGTTCACTATTCTGTACATGAAAATATTGTGGATCTCTAACCTATACAATTACTTGCCCTCTCTTCACTTACGCATACGCCTCACTGTCGTTTCAAATTGTTTAACACTTGAATTAAAATTTGTTTTCATATATTATTAAACACCAGCATGCACTAAACGCCATAAGAGCTGATTAGTTAGTGCAATAGAGGGTGTTCCAGAACAAGAGGTACAAAATTGCACACCAAGTAGAAAATGGCAAAGTAAACACTTTTTCTTTTATGGAATTTGCAAGCAAAAATTTCGGTTTTTGAAATATTATCTGATTATTATTTTTAAGGATGAAATTTAATGACACAATTACTCGCAATATTTATTTTTAATTTACGTTTCAAACACTTCTATTTTATGAGAGTTTAGAATAATAAAATTCAGTTCTAGGCACACATGGTAAAATAGTTTTAGCGAGGACACTAGAAGAGCCTTGTTGATGCTACACCCATTAGATTTGAGGAAGATCTCGTGGCGAGAATTGCAGTATCTGCAGGTGAGATTTCTGAAATGCCAGACGTGTTTCCTAATATCCGGTAGTCGCTAAGACTAAGATGTAAGAAGTGCATTTTTGGAACTCATTTCGAATAACTTTGTAAAGTAAATTCAATATAAAATCGCTAGTATATGTGTCATTGAATTTAATTAATCCGTTAAAATATTAAACAACCATAATCTCAAAAACCTGATTTTTTTTGGAAAACGTCATGGAAGAAAAAGTGTTTATTTAGCCATCTTTCACTACGTGTGTAATTTTGTACTTCTTCTTCGGAAACACTCTGTATATTCAATTTGCGTTGAATCAAAGACCATCATTGAAATACCTAAAAAATGTTATACAGAGAGCATTAATCTGCTGTTTAGGCTACTCTGCCCCAGAACGCATGGCGCGGTGCAGCAGGACAATATACACGCTCTGTTGGTTAGCCCACTCTGCCTGAAAGACATCTACGGCGCCTGGAGGTGAAATGATCGCTTAGCCCACTCTGCCAGTTTTGACCCCTGATTTTTGGGTTAGGCCACTCTGCATATTTGCCCTTCAATTGAGTAGATGTAACTGAAACAGGTGTGAAAATGTAAATGACCTAAATGGTGAGATTGTAAGAACCTTGATTGATATGGCAGAGTAAAAGATTGGTAGAATGAAATGCAGGAAAAGTACAAAAATGCCAGGTGGTTTACAAGTGAGATCAAGGACGAACGAATGAGAAGAAAGACTTTAAAATAAGAAACAACGCGATATGGGGAAAATGTATGAAAAACACAGAATTACTGAGAATGAATGGCAGAGTGCATGGAATGAGAACAAGGACCACAAGAAGAAAGTAAAGAGAATGATTAATGTGGCTAGAGTTAAAGAGGAGAGACACCGAGTTGAAAATCTAAGAAAGAAAGGTCCGGATAGAATAAAAGATTGCTATAAGTTTATACAAGGTAATGACAGAGGTAGTGAAGTTCAAGTTGACAAATTAGTAGTCAATGGTTGCAGAGTGCGAGATAGGGTACAAATGTTGCAAGCAGTTGAAGACTACTGGGAGGACATTGGTTCAATGAATGAGCAGGTAAGTGATGATGAACCCGTAAATTTTCTGATTTATGAACATGAGCTGCAAATGGAAGACGAAATCACTCCTGAAGAGATTGTAACTTTTTTGAAGGAGGTGAAAAACTGGAAAGGCATGTGGCCCTGATAAGATCCCATATGAGTTATATAAATGCGGAGGAGAGAGTTAGTCATTATGTTGAAATGTTTATTTGATGAGATATGGAAGAGTGAAAGAGTACCGGATGACTGGAACAAGTGTAATAAGGGTGGATTATTGCACAAGGGTGGACATAGGAGTCTGAAAAAACTTAAAAATTACAGACCAATTGCACTGGCTGACACTGTATGTAAAAATTTTTGCGGGATTTTAAATCAGCGAATGAAACATTTATTTGAGGAACTAGGAGTCCTGGGAGCAGAACAGAATGGTTTTAGGCAAGATAGAAGTGGTGAGGATAATCTGTTTGTAGTGAGTGAAATAATTAAGCGAATGAGGTAGGATGATAAGAAGGTATATTTAGCATTCCTGGATATTGAAAAGGCGTATGACAGAATGGATCGGGTTAGGTTGTTTGAAATTTAGAGAAAAGTTGGGTTTAGCAGAAAGATAGTAAACATTGTACAAAGTCTATATAAGAACACAAGCGCTATCTACAAGTTAGGAAATTTGGAAGCAGGGGAGTGAAGAGTGTTAGAGGAGTGAGACAGGGCTGTACTCTGTCTCCCCTGTTGTTTGGATTGTACACAGAAGAATTAGCACTTCGACTGAGAATGAGTGGCTTAGGATTGAAAGTTGTTAAGGAAAGATCAAGTGGTTTGTTGTATGCTGATGATGTGGTTGTGGTTAGTGAATGTGGACATGAACTACAAAGGATGCTTTACATTGTGAATGGATATAGTACAGATTTCAAGATGAACTTTGGTGCCGATAAAAGTAAGGTTATGGTTATGAATAGTGATGAAACTGATAGAGAAAGACTGTGGAATATTGGAGAAATCAGAATATGTAGAACAAAAGAAAACAAATATCTAGGTTGTAAGATAAGTGAAGATGGATGCACTAGAACTGAGGGTGAGAAAGTTGCAAAAGCAATGCAGTGGAGTAGATGGGTAAGTAGTGTGGCCAGATACAGAGCAAACAAGTGTGAATGTTAGAGGAATATGGAAGTATGTTGCTGTACCTAGTGTCAAGTATGGTATGAATGCTCCTGCCTGAAATGCAAGTGAGCTTGAAAAACTGTATGTGATACAAAATAAGGTACGACGTCTAGCATTGGATGCTTCAAAATGGACAGCTACAGAAGTTATTAGAGGTGACCTAAGTTGGAGACAATTTTCAGAAAGAATGATGAAAGCGGTGTTGAATTATTAGGTAAGAATTGAGAGAATGCAGAAAAGCAGATGAGAAAAACAAATTTTAGAATGGAATCTGAGTGTAAACTATTGGGAGAAAGTATGTTGGGGGCATGCAAGGAAATTACGTGTGCAAAAGATTATTAGTGTTAGAATTGGGAGACCTATGACTGACTGGTTTTTAGTGAATGTTGGAGGCGAGGGACCAGAGTGGGACTGTAAGAGGTGGAAAAAAAGAGATTGAGAGGCAAACAAAAGAGTATGGATTGAATAAGTGGAAGCTTAGCATGACGCGAAAACCTTCACTAATCTGGTATATTCAAAGAGGAAGTGCCTAAGTGTGAGATGTTCTCCGATGGTAGTTTTGGTAGCCAGCTCATGTTTGCTGTGAGTTGTAAGGCTTTGAGTGTGAACAAGAGCACATGGCAGTGGAATGGGAATAATAGGTCACGTCAGCAGTGTGATAGGGGTGTGAAGGAAACAATTGAACATTTTGTGCTGGAATGTAGTAAGTATGAGCAGGAGAGAGTGAGTTTCATGAATGTGGTGTTTGAACAGCATGGAGAGAATGAGTGGTATACCAGATGTGCTGAAGATGATTGCAGTATGAGCTGTCTAACTGGATTCGATCAGGAGTGTAATTTGAGTATCATTGAAGCTATGAAAATTTTTCTTGTACGTGCCTGGAGTAAGAGACAGTGACTGGAATGAGCCAATCTTGTAGGGTGGGCTGTAATGATCCAATGTGCCTTGGGATGATGTTTTGACGTACTGGTTATCCCAGTGATGCCGTCCAATGGCAGCTTGTGACAAGGATTGGTAGATCCTGAGCAGTTTAGTGGACAAGTCTGATACACAGGCGCTGAACTCTTTGTGTGAATTTTGTGAGTATTGTGGAGGGAATTGTAGGCCGTCACAAAGACCCCGACGCTGTTGGCCTTCAATTTTAAGTTCAAGTTCAAGTTCAAGCTAGGTGTCGTGCTCATGACGATAGTTACCTACTCCATAACATCTACTCAGTGATCAAAATTTGAATTATCTTCACCTCTATTCATTCATCCAATACAGTTTCATTATGTATTCATACGAAACTCGCTCAGCTACTCGGAAAACAGCTTTATCTGGAGAAATAACATCCCTCACAACAGCGCCGCCTGAAAACTCCAACCCCAAAAAGCGGAATATATCTGAACCGTTCATAAAACGAATGCAAAACCCACCAAAATTCTCTCGCGTAAAATCATATGTTCAAAAGCCTAAACCGCTCGCAATGACTACAACAACTCCGACAGTAAAGCAGTATGACGTCAACGAATGCACCGCAACTCCCAAAGCATCACCAGTGCCGACCGACAAAGAATCGACAGAGAGTCGAGCAACGGAATCGCCCGTCTCTGACGAAAATCTCCCAAGCGCTGCTTGTAACAATCAAATCTCAACGCCTGGAACGCGCGTACTCACAACAAATCCCAGCAAAAGCAAGGAAGAAGTCCCTGCGCCTGAACTTCACAGTTCAAACAATCCTGGAGAAGATACATCAGCGAAAGAGTCACCAAAATTTTCACCTGTTCCGATGGGTAAAAATGTAAATTTGTCAGGAGCTGCCGGGAATGATGCGATGAATGAGCCTAATATTAGCGGTTCTAATATTTATAATTGTAGCGATCACGATTACTTGAACATTGCATCAAGCAACTTGCACCCGCTGCAAATTTCAGTGTCTCATTTGATCCATCAAGTAAACAATAACCTATCTCTCACTGCAGCGTACTTAACGATAATGTCAAAACAATGGACGCCTCCAAGTCCACTTTCGATATCTTCCACCGCTTCAAATATTAGGCTCATTACAGAGCAACTTTTCAAATTTACCTCGCATGTAAGTTCTTTCGATTTTACGCCAAAGATCCCGTCCTATGCAAGCCATTCTTTTTACTCAAATTGCAGAAAACCTTTGGATACATTTCTTGTCGGAGATAAAATTCTCACGACAGTCGAAAGGAGTGACATTGACACTACGTGTAAAATTCGAACAGTAATTTACGGCCGTATTGATGACCTTCTCGACGCAATTGGACAAATGTTTCAATTTACCAACTACATCATTTGCTTGAGAGATTTAAGCCTCTCGCGACCTACCATTACTAAACTTAAAGAACTTATCTTGTCTAAGAATGCCTTACCTCGTATTTATGTAGTAAGTGCGTGTAGCGGTAAGCAATTGTATCAGGCCCTGAATTTGTGCAAAAAAAACGGTATTAGATTGATTCCGTTCCGAACAAATGGCGCAACTGATCTCATAACTTGCAACGATGTTCGTAGTACCTAGTACCAGAGAAGAAACACACCATTTTCTTCAGCAGATTGCTCTTAGATCGAGTCTAAAATTCACTTTACAATCTAGCTCGTGTATTGTAAACTCCAATGGCTTGAATGACAAAACTGAATGTTCCAACATCAACGGAAAACACCAAACTGAATTGAAAAATTCCACTCGATTGCTAGCTTTTTCAAGAGAAATCTCTAGCAACCCTAACCACTGCTTGCCTACTGATGATGAACATTTTCCTCCCTCGATCTCTGAATACTGCACAGTACCTACAAAAATTAGGTTTTCGTTATTATATGACGCAAACACAGAGAGCGACATACCCTTCTCACAAACGAGTACAAATCGTCAACATCCAACCACGTACTCGGAAGCAGTGAAATCAATACGAAGAGAAAAATTGCAGCAAAATCTCAGTTGAAATTTGATAGAAAATTCACAGCCCAACCGCAAACAGAACCACCACCAAGAAAGTGGAAATGACAAGAGCGCCCCTCATTTCTCAGTCGCTCACACAATCAAAATTGGCCGCAACCTGCTAATTCAAAACCAGGATTACGAGGAATCCAAAAAACTTCTGTCTAACAATTCTGAAGGTCAGCCTAAATATGACCCAAACTCCATGTGCTCCCTCGTCAGTACCACAATGAATGAATTAAAACGATCATTGAAAATAAAGCTGCTTCCCACCATGGCCAATGGGCACTGCCTCCTTCACGCAGCAACTCACCAGCTTAACACACGATCGTCTTTAAAATGGAATTACAATTCCTTAAAAGCAGCAATCAAAACAGAGAGCACAGCAAATGTTAACAAATATGTCAATTTCCTTGACAAGAAAAGCGGTGACCTACATTGGCTCATAAGTAAATGCAGCGACGAAAAACATTTTGATCATGATGCCGGAGACCTAATACCACAAATCAAATCAAATGTGACTGGTGAAAGAATTCTCATCTTCGATGAATAAGGCAAGGCAATGGTGTTTAGAGAACAGTAGTCGAACCCTCACCAGAATTATCGACTAATAACCCTCCGTTAATACTTCATCGAAAAAATGACCACTGCAGTACCATTGTTGAGCAAGACAAAAACAAGACTGATATCACATCATCTTCATGACAAAATACTGTTGTCCAGTTGAATGGCAGTCTCTCAAATGTACTTGACGCTAGACTTGACTCTCTGGGCAACAATGATAACATCAACGAATCCCCGAAACAGTCCCTACCAAAAAATCACTTTGACGCCGCTAATAATCGCCATAAAATAGAAAATATCAAAATTAAACCTATCAATGCTAGTAGCCCCAATAGTAAGCTGGATGACATTAGAGTAATGTTGGTCACAGAAGACATTGATATCTTATGTGTTTCCGAGACATGGTTTGATTCGCGAACCCAGAGCTCGTTTTTCAATATTCCCGATTACGTGCTGTACCGCATTGACGGCGTTAGAAGTTGCACAGGTAGTGGATCTTGTATTTTCGTGAAAGAAATTTATTCGTCGTCTTTACTTATAACAAATGAAGTGTGCGAAGGCATAGAAATGGCTTGGCTAAAAGTACAAATAAAAAAACATAAATCCATTATAACCGGCAGCCTTTACAGGCACCTATCGGCTTCTCTACCTACAACACTAGAGTTCATTGAGAAAATTTTTAAAGAAATTCTAGCCACAAAAAAGTCATTCTTTGCTTTCGGATATTTTAATATTGACTTAACGGATGAAAAAAATCAGCTTAGCAGACTGCTGTACAAACTAAACATTTCACAAATGGTTAAAGAACCGACTCGCGTTACAAGAGTCTCTAAAACACTCCTCGATCTCGCAATCACAAATAAACCTACGGCTATATTTAGTACAGTTATATCACCCTCTGTTGCCGATCACCACTCTGTAGAATGTCAAATTAATATTTCAAAGGAAAGGCAAAACTATCGTTCCATGCCTTATCCCTTGAAAAGTCAATATTCACCGGAACTGTTTCATGAAAAACTCCTAAACAGGTTCACCGAATTTCAAAGTATGGTGCAATCTGACGATGTGGACATTCAAGTTTCTATCTTCAACGAGAACTTTACAGCAGCTCACGATGAATGCGCACTTTATATCACCAAAAAATTTAATCCAAAACGCACTGTGTGGACCACTAACGAAATCAAAGAACTGAGCAGAGGAAAGAAAATTTACAAAGGAAAATCTATTTTGCGAAGCATATTCACAATGAAAGAAATAGAGAAGAAGTACTTTAAAAACATTTACTCTGAACGTTTCGAGCTTAGGCTCATTCTCAACAAAAAAGTCTGCAATTAAAATGATAAACAAGTCAGTACACCTAAATTACAGAAGCGCAGAATATAAACACGAAAAACCAACAAATAAACAAACAAAAAATATAAAAAATATGCAAAAAATCTAATATGTAAACAAAAATATAGAAGCTTATCGTCTTTACCACAAATTTCTCAATGCATCTCGTAAATTGGAGAAATCCAAGTTAGACTACAATTT
>JACJUY010004714.1:43726-68142 GCA_014220935.1 Platorchestia sp. MABIK
TTCAGCCCTGTGATCCAAACAAAGTTGTGCATAATTATAGTTCTTTTCCGTTAAGCAACCGTCTCAAGAAACAAGAACGACGAAACAAGAACACCTTTTTGGCATATATTATTTTTGCCATCCATCGTGCACGATGTAGAGCACCAGGGGAAGCAATGTGTGTTCCTCGTTTTGGCTGCCCACTAAGAACAATAATTGACAGCTCCAGCAGCTCACGATAATCATCTCTTGGGTGCTTCGCATCAAGTAGGCATTGGAACTCCACCAAAAGGTCATTACGTCGATTGAGTAGGTTTTCTGACATGTTATCCATTTCCATTGCTTTTGGTGCTGTCTTGTCCAACTCAGCCCATGTTGTTTTGAATCTCTTGAAAAGTTGAATCTCAGGACCACTAGAGGGTCCAAAGCAAGTGGAGAACGCTTTCTCACAGACTAATTCGTACATGTGGTGGCGACAGGCTAGGTGGAGAACTTCATGCCCTAGTCGTTGTTCTACGATAGTACTTGCCCCTGCTGCCAAACCTGTGTTCGAAGTAGTGGTATCAAAGGATAGAGCAACCACCTGTTTTTCAATGCCCCAATCGTAGAGTGATGTCATTATTGCGTCAGCAGCAGCTTGTCCGGTTCCATTAGGGAGACTGGGCACATCAAGAAGCTTTTCAACCCCATCTCTCGAAACCAATACTGGGAGGCTGTCAACGGCTGGTCCTCCGTCTGCTGCAGGAACAATCTTACCGTCCCAATGAACATTGAGTGGAACAGACGGTTTGAAGGATTTTTTGATCTCAGCAGCAGTTGCAGCGAGGAATTTTTGCCGATCCCGCTGGAAGGATTTACGGTTTATGACAAGTTTGTTATGATCATGTCCGAGACTTCGAGCAGCAGCACTAAGAAGGAATACTGCATCACGATAAGTAGTTAAGGTACGATCCATTGCGGCTGACAATTCGCAATCCATTATCTTCTTGGACGCCCGCGTACGTTTAGAGGGAGGCATCTGAGACGTAGATGAACCAGCGCAATTGTCTTCATCAGATTTTCGTTCTGGAGAAGATGTTGAACTTGAGCTCGATGCCAACTGGCCTATTTCATTGATCTTCTCTTTTTCTTAAAGAGACTTGGTTTAACGGCGTTGTTCCTTTTCTTCCCGTTTCCGGCGTCGAGACACTTTATTTGAAAGTACCATCTCCTTAGAAATCATCGAGCCTCGCCTCCCTTCTTTCCGTTGTGCCTTCAAGAACTGTCTGTCTTCTTCAAGATCTATCATTGACATTGCACTTGCGTGAACGATATCGAACAGATTTTCAAACGAGTTAACAAACTTTTTTTCATTTTCCTTTCGGGTCTTAGTCGTTCGGCTTTTGTTCTTTTTCAAACTGGCCCATTCCTTGTCCAAACGTAAGATGTTTTCTTTTGCTCGCTGGTCTTTCTGCATAGGAATTCGAGCGCGTTGCCAGAAATCTCGTAAAACTTCCAATGTATCAGCTGCTGCGTCCTTCCTTGTCCTCTTTTCTTCCAGATGATGATAGAGAAAAACCTGCAGCACCTGCTTTCTTGAGGGCAGCTCACTTCCTGTTATTGTTTTCTCCAGCGAGCCAAGTAAATAGATGTCTGTCTTAGATCTTGTTGACGCCATCCTAGATTACATCCAGAATGAACAATTAATATCTAGCTAATATAGCTATTACCTATTATTCATTATCAGGAAAAAAGCGAATAAAAAGTTCACGATAAACAAAGCAATAAACATGCAAATATGTTTTCGTTAAATTTAGAAACAATTTTGAATCTGTTTTGTGGAACGAATAACTAGCTATATCCGGAGAGCGCTTCCCACCACAACCTCACTTACCAATGGTCACATCGCTACTGATAAACCTCCTTGCAACAACCATAACATTGCGCCATAAAAACTTTGTTTACAATTTCGGCATTCCTTTCTGCCCATCACAGAGTTTAGAATTGACCGGCTTTTCCATATACCACACTTTGAATGATATCTGCAAAAATATGGAATATTTGGGATTTTTACACTAATTAGTATCAATCCGTCAAACTTTGAGCTCCTTGAGCGACCTCTAAATACTAATTTTTTTCCTAAAAATTTTTTGTACATTGTTTCTGGCTAGAACCTCACAATTTGGCCGCCAGTCCCAGTTGAAATTCACAAGTCGAAAAATAAGTGTCACCCTAATATATATATATATGTATGTGTGTGTGTGTGTGTATATATGCAGAACTTACTCTCTTCCTAAAATGCTCTAGTTAATATTGTGTGACAATGTGCCGTCCCTTACATTCGTTGAGTATACTTTGGCCACACTATTTTAGGTTGTTTTGACTTTCTCGTTTTGTCCCAGGAGTGTTGCAAATGTTATGGCTGGTATTGTACAACGATCCTTCTCATCTATTTGAATCCGGTGAACATTTTTGTGCCAATGCTAGTAGCATATGAAATTTAACTTTTGTGTTATTGTAAAATATTTCATTTTATCCGAGCCAGTTATTTAGCTTACCAGCACGTTCACTGCGTATTGAGCCACATGTGTACCAACAGGTAAATTACCCATTTACGTACCGGTATTAATGCACGACATTGTATTTGTTTCACAACATTTTTAAAAAATTACTGTTACTAGATGAAATGTCATCCAATAATTTTTTTTTATACTCATACGCAAGCATTAAAATTCATTCAAGGGGGAAAATCGATTTCCTTATTCTGCCACTTACAACCTAACCAAACCAACTTTTAGCTGCCGCGGAAATGCAGTGAACGTGTTAATTGATACGAAACAATGTAAAATTACCTCTAATTTCAACATCACAGTCTAAGACGAAAAACAATTTGGATCTACCCGTTTTACTTTCAACCATAATCCCTCATCTCACTGGTTCCTATGCTCGTAAGCTCAAATTTCAATATGGGAGTGCACTTAAAAAACCAACGCACCGAAAGGAAATGCATTTAAACGTGCTTTTCTCCCACCCATTTGTTTTTTAAGAAATTAACCGGTATAAGCATTACTGTCCCCATGTGTAGATATCAAGTTATGGTTTAAATTTCAAGGTATTTGAAAGCATTTTTCGCTCATATTAAAACATTTGAGAGTGCGACTTAAATCATCGGCCATTTTTACTTTCCTACGCCCGTGAGTGCATTAAGACGAAATCATTTTCGGTAGCTAACTTTTCGTATTGCTCCAGCTATGCTGCAAATGTTATGGACTGATAATCCAATATACGCGCACGCTAACAAGAGTGTTTTAAACTATGGGTCACAGGGATTTTTTTCTTAGTTACTTATAATTATTAGCATTTTCAAAACTAAATTAATTATCGCAAAGAAAGGATGTTAATGTGAGGGTACTTTAGCATCTTTTTTCTCTTATTTCGTTTCATTGAAACATTAAAAAAAAGGGCCAAGGTTTCGAAGAATGTCATAACTTTAAAGAACCAATTTTTAATCTTCTCATTCTGATTTTAAATTTCTCTTCTTTCTTTCTTACTCTCGTGAATACATTCTGACAACACTATTTTGGCTAGTTAACTTTTTGTACAGCTCCACCTATGTTGAAAATGTCACGGCTAGCATTGTATAACAATCCTTTTCATGCTTTGACTCCGATGAACTCTTTTCGCCAGCACTATTAGCGTAAGAAATATCATAAGAATTTTTTGTTTCGTTAGAGTGAATATTATGTTCTTTCCGGAGCTCACCACCTGGCACACTAGAT
The DNA here is from genome assembly GCA_014220935.1 of Platorchestia sp. MABIK. Lineage (NCBI taxonomy): Eukaryota > Metazoa > Arthropoda > Malacostraca > Amphipoda > Talitridae > Platorchestia > Platorchestia sp. MABIK. The sequence goes on from JACJUY010004714.1 coordinate 47,464, forward strand.
GATGCGTCCGTGTGAAAAATTGTCTCAAATTGTGACTGTCTACCTCATAGTTCTAGACGCAAAATAAATCAAATCAACTCATTTTACTTCTAACATCAATCCCTCACACTCGTATCACTAGTTCCTATGTTTTATGCTCATAATTCAATACGAGTACGCACCTAACGAGAGGGTTTTCAGCAATGAGTCACATGAATATATTGTCGAAATAGACTTTGTACCATACTCCTCTAGGAATTGGTCGCAGAAGGTCCAACAAAATGTTGCCAGAGGCGTTTTGATCAGCTTGACCAGGTACAGCAGCCACAGAATCAGTATAACTTTTGAAATTTTTCACAAGACCATCCACTCCAGAAAGAACAAATATTTTATACCCCCATTTTTTTGTTTTTTGGAGGGATTGTACGTCCGCAGACTAGAGGCTCCTTTGTATGACACTACTTGTTCATCGATCGAAAGCTTTTCTGATAGAACAGTAGAGCTAACTTTTTTAAAAAATGAATCTAAAACTGGCCTTATTTTGTAAAGTTTTTCAAAACAATTGGGAGGCATTGTTGCATTATCATAACAGTGAATGTTGCGCTTTATAAACTCAAATCTCTTTAGTGGCATAGCATTTGCTACTTTTCCTATTCTCAAGGATGTACTCAATACCACCTAGCTCTGAAAATCTTTGCCAGGCTTATTGAATACTATATAGCTATGAAATGCTCCAACTCAGATTCAGTTGGCATTAGTGGCTTTGAAGGACTTTCTTGAATTGAATATTTATTTGATTGCTCCACCAGTTTACTCAGTAGACTTTCATCTAATAGCTCCTTGTAGTAGTCTATTGGTTTCTTCACTTCTTTGCCAGGATGATATTGTTGTTCAGTAAAATCAGGCCCCTTGTACGAAATTTCAGATGGGTCTTTTGTTTTCCAAATGAGCATTCTTCCTTTCATGTTTGATGAATAGGGCTGTTGCTCTTCTTCACATTCAGGCTTTTTATTCTCCAGCACGTTTTCCTCAAGCATTTCGGAATGCCTTTCGATTTCATCGGCATCACTTGCACCGTCAGATTTTAAGTTTTCATCTTCTGATTCAGATGGAATATTACTGAGGTGCGAGCTGTAGAATTTTTTTGCGTCCATTACTGGAAAAAATATATATGAATTGTGGGAGAGCGAGTAGACATATATCCACACAAATTTTGAAGGGTAAACTCGACATAATCCCAGTAGTATTGGAGTAGAATAAAGATTCGCAAAATGTGTGTCTTCGATCAAGGTTTAAATATTTAATCAAATATATTTATATTGTTTTTTGCCATCTCTAAATGTGAACAAATATATGAAAAATGGATAAAGGAACTGTACAATCATAAAGCTCAGCTCGAGTTACCATTCTAATTCCAAAAAGAAATTGTTTAGTTGAGCCATGTTCCTATCAAGCAAAAATGCAGAGTCGTGCAAGAATTCGTTTAGTTGCACAGTGTTGCTATCAGGCAACAAACAGAACTTTGGTTCTGAAGACTTTATTTTTATCAAATCGCTTCTGGCTACTTACACATAGTCATTAGAACAGTGTTTATTTACAGCATAATTTATTTTCATACTTGCTTCAAAGCCGGTGAACGGCAGGCGAAGAGAAACACTCGTTGGTTGGCAAATTACATATAGCACCGATGTAAGGTAACCTTTCTCTTTCAGTGCACGTGCTACATACTGAATCTGTTTGGGTGGGCATCTTGCAGCGGTAGTTTATATCTCAAGATTTTTGGAAAAATCTTATGTGTTTTGTTTCCTCAAATACATATTGAGATATTAAGGTTTTTTCGGTATGTTGCCTGAAGGCAACATTGTGCCATACAGGGTTAAATAAAGTAAAAGCATTCTATTGTGTGGATAATAACATATTACTCTCGAAACTACACTGTTATGGTATTCGAGAGGTCGCCCATGATTGGTTCAGATAATACCTAACAAATCGGAAGCAATACGTTGTCATTGGCGATGCAAAATCGGACCTACAGGGGATATGTCATGAAACATTTAATTTTGGTGAATTTTTTACTCATTTGTAGGGTATTTTTAATTGATTTGTGTTTTTTGTATATTTGCATCTTTTGTAGGGTATTGTAGTACGTTAGTAAGATACAGTGATGTCTTAGTACACATAGAAATTGCGTATTTCAACAGCACGAGCGTGTGGCTTCAACATGTTGTGTGCCTGGGGTTTGTATTTCGCATGTGTCTGAGTTTGAGCTGATGTTTGGCTTAGCTAGGATTTTGCAATAAATAGCTCGAGAGGCTTGGACAGAGAGTTAGTGTTCTTTGACCCCATACGGCGAAAAAATTTATGGTCAAGCCAAACGGTCCGGTGTGGAGTCGTGGGAAACATGAACATGTTATGATTAGCAAGGATTTTTGGGGAGGCATGAGTGGAAGAGCCCCAACGGTCGTAGAAGCCAAGCCTCAAGGGTTTGACAGTGATTTGTGACCAACACTTGAGAATCGTAGGAGCAGAGGGTAACCATAGCAACAATTTTCTGGGCAACGGTGATTCTAGCAACAGCAGTTTTACAGCAAATAGAAAAAGACCTGCTCCAGGACTACCAATTAGAAAGGCATAGGCGGGCACTTATGAAGCTCCGGAGAAGTATGATTGGGCAAACGCGAATAGAAGGCAGCCCTCAAGCATACTTAGATGTAGCTCATGGAATAGGTTTAGTCTTGCGCCAAGGACCGTCGGAGAAAGTATGAGTTGTGTTACAAATGGGAGGTGGTGAAAATAAAGAGGAATAGCTAACGTAAAGAGGGCTGGCCGGCCATCCAATTCCGTTAGTGGGGTTAATGTGTTGCAAAGGGTAGTAAGCTTGAGGAATTGATATTACAACATTCCTTATAATATGTCCATTGTATGTTAGCTTCCTAAATGTGTTGGATGACTCACTGCCGTAATCATAAAATTATGCGAAATTCACAAGTTGTATAAAATAACCAATGTCGTAAGCAACATCTCTCATCGTCACAGGTACGCATAGAACCGCGCTTGCGCAAGTGGTATTCCTTCACATCGGTGAGTACCGTCCTTGTTTTAGTATATGTAACATACTTTTTTTAATTCAATTATTCGTGTATTTTTGGTTTGCCTGTATTATTGTGCATTTCTTGATTTCATGGCGGTATGCCAATTCCTCATTTCCGAGAACCCGGTCTCTTTGTTAATGTAAATTAATGAGGGGGCAGGACCCATGTCTCGTGACAATCGGACCTACAGACTATTATCCACGGAGTTCCACAAGGATCTGTCCTTGGGCCTCTCCTATTTCTAATTTTTAACAATGATATTAACTCTACATCATTTTTCAAATTCATACTTTTTACCGATTACAGAACGCTTTCTTCGGTCCTTCCAAACCAAAATCTAACTTTGACTGCGGAAAGTATAAATAACGAACTCCAAAAGATTTCATTGTGACTTAAAGCTAATAAGATATGCCTTTAAATCGATAAAACAAAATGTATTACATTCTCAAGCAAGAAAAATATACCTCTCCCACGCATTAAAATTGGCGAAGGTGAAACCGAAGAAACCGACTCAAATAAGTTCCTGGGCATCATAATAGTTAAACATCTGACCTTCAAAGAGCACATCGCTCATATTAATACTAAGTTATCAAAATCCATCGAAATCCTAAATAGAGTTTAAAATTCCTGCTTGCAACAGCTTCGCAAATGCTTTACTGAACGCTCATTTCACCATATGTACTTGCAATACGTAGTAGAAGCATGACACGGAACTGATAAAAATAAAACCAATGTACATTTTAACCTGCAAAAAAGAGCCATCAGAGCAGTAAAGAATCTAGAATATCATGTTCAAACAAAAAATTCTTTCAAAAGTTTACAAATTTAAAGTATTGGATCTCTACAAACTCTCCATATGTAATTTCACTTATACAACATTGACCAATGATGGCGACAATAACCTCAGACAATTTTTAAATGCACAAACTGGTCGTCAGGACCATTTAACCCGTAAGAGAAGAGGAGGAATACATGTTAAGTAAGTAATACATATATATGCATGCCAGCAGAAAAGCGCGCGAAAAAACAGCCGGGTGCGTCCGTGGTCCGAGAGAGGGCATAGGTATGTGCCTTACCTCAGGAGAAGGACGGAGTACGTAGGGGATAGGAGATGTTTTGAGAGCTAGTGCGTGCAACTGTACACTTAAAAAACTGATTGCAACATGAATAGATAGCATTGAAAAGTAATGGGTTAAATTTCATTCTGTACGAGTAATGGAACAAGAGATTTTGGGGTTCTAAAAAGTTTTTGAGAGGGCTGTGTGTAGTAATACTAGATGAAAGCGAGGGACACGTAAGCATAGAGAGTTGACGCGTAAGGACGAGCCAATAGGAGAAGCCGTATTTTCGCGGGTCTCCACACAGCCCACAGTGCGCGTCAGTTGTGGGTTGACCTGTAAAAGCATAGCGAGGGATGAGCCGGATTATTTCGGCATTTGCCTGGTTCCGTGCAAGATGTAGGCCCAGAGAGCTACAGAGGGGAGGTGAGCAAGCCTTTGTGTGTTTGGAAGTGATAAGATTTCAAATCAATCAGAATATTAATTTTTGTTCTTAAACGATTAGGACAGTGAGCAATCAGAGATTGTGTTACAGCCTTAAGCAAATGTAATGTAGTGTTTTTTTCTTGCTTCGTCATTTTGTTCTCAAGCAGGGTGTTTTGATTTTTTTATATGGGTTAAAATGGGTTAAATAATTATTCCTCAGATGAAATTCATGTTAAAGGAAAGTCTTTAGGTTTACGCACAGTAAATTAAAAAATAGTGAGAGCGTTGTTGAACATTCTATTGTGTGGGGGGAAAAAGCTCGTTTGTCTTTAACAAGTCGTGCGGCCAGAGCCAGAAATAAGCATCAATGACGTCATTTTGTTTGTCAAGTAGATCATTCACATCAGTTTGTCTGACAAGTAATTCATTCTAATACTAAACCTCTGAATCAATTAATATGACCTTGTGTTTTTCATTATGCATTCAGACAAAAATATAAATAGGTTCAGTAGGAATCTAATGGGGATCTTGTGAAAGTTTCGAGAATTGAAGGGGTGTGCAGCAAATCAATTATTAACGGGCATATCACATGGAATAGATGCCTCAATCCGTAACATTGTTCTCGGGGAGGGGAGGTTCAACGAAAGGCAGCTTGAGGCTGCCTCGCAGTGCTACAAGATGGTGCAGACCGAACTGAGGCATCATTGCCTGGCAGTCTACCCAGCTACATCAGGGAAGTGAAAAAGGCGGCTGAGCGTAGCAAGGTTTACAGGCGCCATGAGATCCTTGCAATCCCGTGCTTTGTGCTTATTCGCTCGCGCCAATATCGCCTGGAATTGTGTAGGATGTGTTTCTGGCTACGGTGCATCGGTTGTGTTGGCGTTGCAGAGTGGCGCGCGAAGTGTTTCCACTAGGATTGGGTTCCGTTAATCTTTTTATGTTTGTCTAGGATGCTTCACGACATTCTCGTGTTCATTAGCTTCTTTAAAAATAAATTAATCATAAATGCTCAAGTAGTTTTATTTTCCCGTGTTGACCTGAGGTTCTGAAATGGGTGTGCAGATCAGTAGTTACTATGTCTCTATTTTCTTCCTGTTCGATCATTTCTCCTTCTGTGTTTCTTCCGCTCTGAATTTTCCCTTTTCCTCTTCTACTATGAGGTTTAAATCCCTCACTACGAATACGGGGAGGCGCCAGACGCCCCCCTCGTTTCGTGACAGAAGTAAATTCATGCTTCCTTATTATTCAAAGGCTCGGTCGCAACAAAGTATCCTCTTCTTTGGAACTAAAACTTGGAACTTCATCCCTGCGGAGATCTGTGAAAGTAATTCTTACGAAGTATTCAAAATAAATCCTGAATCTCATTCCCAATCAAAAAACTAGTCGTGTAAGATATCCAAGTCAAATCTTGTCTCCTTCGTGTCTGATCCTAATAATGTAATTTGCCATAGGGAATAGCGTTGATCTTGTCTTTCTTAAATCGTTTATAGCTTCACCGAAAGCTATAACATCCAGTCCATATAAAATATTTTGTTAGATGAAGCATCGAATATCGAGTTAACTATTTCATTGATAAGTCTAATGCGTAACTAGATTAATTAAGGGTACCATCTGAGATTTTGACTTTTTTTCGTTCGATTCGCTTGAAAATTGGTCAGTATATGTATTTTTTGAAAGTAAACTTTTTTTACTTATGTTGTTTTTTCGATTTAGGCCTTAGTTTTATTTTATTTTTATTTTTATTTATTTAATAAAAATGAGGTTTTTTATACATTTTTATGACGTATCTCCTCATTGAATTTTGATGCTAGAACAAAATCAAAGACAGTTTTAGAATCCTTGGGACATGTCTAACAAAGTTATAATAAACAATTTGAACATTTTGACAAAGGTTTTTGTGATTTGCGAAAATTTATAACATCTCAAACCATTATTTTTAGGTTTGGATCCATATGAATTTTTCGGTTTTCTCAAATTTGAATGCAGCAAATTCTTAATTTGTTAGAAATGTTCCAAGGATTCTAAAACTGTCTTTGATTTTGTTCTAGCATCAAAACTCAATGAGGAGATACAATTTGAATGGTAGAAATGTATTACTATCCATGAGAGCACAACAACAAAATAAACTATTGAATTGCAATATCACTAACAATTTATGTACATGAATGCAGTTTCTTTAATCTATTTTTATGTGCGAATAATGTGCAATATTTTCCTTGTAAATTTCAATGTAACATAAGAAATATCGTGCATAAAAACATATAGAAATATATTTTATTTGAGTACTCACCATGTACCTCATTTATATATGTCCGGGATTTTCAACTTTGTTCGTCCGATTCGCTTAAAAATTAGTCAGTATATGTATTTTCTGCAAGTAAATCTTTTTTACTCCTGTCATTTTTCTATTTAGGCCTTATTTTCTTCTATTTTATTTTTTCTCTCTAAAAATGAGTTGTTTTATACACTTTTATGTATATTTCAAGACGTATCTCCTCATTGAATTTTGATGCTAGAATAAACCAAAGACAGTTTTAGAATCCTTGGAACATTTCTAACAGAGCTATAATTGGTTGCATTCAAATTTGAGAAAACCAAAATATTTATATGGATCCAAAATCTAAAAATAATGGTTAAAATGGTCCACGTTATAAAGTTTCGCATGTCCCAAAAACTTTTTTTCAAAATGTTCAAATTGAAATGAATAACTTTGTTAGAAATGTTCCAAGGATTCTTAAACTGTCTTTGGTTTTGTTCTAGCATCAAAATTCAATGAGAAGTTACGATTTGAATGGATCCTTTTTCGACACAAAAAAGAAACATACTCAATTTTTTGTGATTTCGGCCCCCTTTCGGACCCCCCCTGGGCGGGGGTTCTGGTGTCCGTAGCGCCATAATATTTCATGGCACAATAACCCATGCCACAAGGAACCTTTTTCGACAAAAAAAAATTTGAGTCAGGGGTGCCGCGGGGGCCCAATTTTGCCTCAGATGGTATCCTTAATTAAGTGAATTAGGTTAAACATTATTGTACACCCTAGAATAACGTTGCTGGTAGAATGCCCTAGGAGTCGCTGAACTTATTCGGGCCCACAGGTAGCTATAATCAAATTTGACCATTGTACTAGACGTAAGAAATAATCTACCTCTGTATCACTTGTGGTAAATAAATAGTTTACAATTGTTTAAATTTCGTCTCGTGGTATTCACAGAGAAAAACAGAGTGGTTAATGAAATAACCTTTTTTATTTAGTGGACCCAAACCTCACAAAAAGGTTTTAGCATTGACAAATGCTCAATAAAACACATTGAAACCAACAATCGGCTCTTCCTTCTTACCCCGAATGATACTTATTTTTGAAGCATAGGAGCTAGAAAGAGATCTTATATTGTTTAGCAAAGACAGAAATGAGAAATAAATAAGCATAAGCTTCAAGAATGTGAAGAGATTTCTCGGTTTCACAGAAAGACGCTTTGGTAACAACACAAAAAACAATACTTCGTTTCCGCAAGGCACTAGTACGACCTCATATAAAACAATCAGTGCAGCAATGGTCCCTCACCATGCAACAAGAAATCTACGAAATAGAGATAAATCAGCAAAAGACAACGAATATGATTGCTGAACTCCGTAACCACAGCTGCGAATAGCGTCTTCAAAAGGCCTGACGAAATTGTAGAAAAAAAGACTGCGATGTCAATTATGCTAGACCCCGAAATATGTCAATGGCTTAGACGATATTAGCCCAGAAGGGTTTTTCGGCATTGAGGACTACGTCTGAACGAGACTATATGGCCGTCTACACTATTCTACTTTTCATCAATCACAAACACACAATAACAAAAACTTTTCTGAATTGTGTCCAGTCAACGTTTTTGGCGGCGAAGAGTTGTCCGCGAGCAGTATGTAAATACTCTTCGGCCTTAGTATATTGGCAGTGAATTTTTATATTAAATAAATTAACGACGATTAAATCAAAACCTATTGAAATTTAGTATTATTACTGAATAAATATTGTAAGCGTTACGTAGAGAGTTATGGTTAATACAATATTTATGCAGTCCTTAATGCATTCGTGAGAAAAACACAATTTATCGATTAAATAGAAAAAAGATTTAGAAACCAAACAATTCATGAACAAAAACACCATCCACCAAGCATAAACAAGCGAGCGTTCGCTGTTTCTACGACAGTTTGTATTCGGACTTTTCTAACAGTTTAGAAAACACGAACACACCATTTTCTGAGTTTCCCATCTGTGTTTTTGGACTATCGAAAAACACAAGATTCATCCGAAAGATTGATAGTGTGGACGGGCCTTAAAACGTAAAAAAAGTCCAGCTCAGGACTTCGGTAACATTCCGAATAAAGCTGTCTGAATTTGGTATCAGTCGCAGCAAAATCTTTCTTAAAATCGCCTAGATCATTATTGGGGGGAAATACACTGATTTTTTGCGGTAGGCAGGGTTGACTTATATCATAAAGCGATTCAGGTATAGCAAACAATTTGGATGAGATACAGGTGTGGCGAATGCTTTTGAATTATTTTTATTTATTTCAGGGCTTTATTTCAGAATACCCTTATGCCAAATCGTTAACAGTCCTATAATGTAGCAAAATTACTTGAAAGCGAGGTTTGAAAAAAATTACGTGGATTTTCTTCAAAAATTGATCAATTTTTTTTCCCTAAATTACGGAAAACCTATTTGTGCAAGTTTAAAAGTTGATACGGTCGTTGGAACTGATGAAAACCATCGTTTGCAAGTTGAGTGGTATATTTATTTTAAATATTTTGTTGAATTATTATTTAGATACTTGAAAAAAATTTTTTTTTGCCAGAGACAAAATCATGGTGATTTCGGATGAAATTAGGAAAACTATCATTCTTCTCCTGTAACGAAATGAATATGAATGTAGAAATATTTCGTCAGGTAAAACCCTGCGATGGGAATGGTCTTTTTTTAAAGTTTGTTGATGAGCAGAACAATGAGACAGTAAGTTCGAAAATCCCTCAAGCTAGGGGAAGATTTAAGAAATCGTTAAGACCAGAAGGTCGAGTTTGGACTGTTCAGAAAAACCGTTAAAATAGTAAGGTGGAGCGAAGCGTAGGCGGCGTGAGAAAAACAAGCCCAAGCAGCGACCAGCATTCTTCGAGAAAATAGGGTGCGAGGGACAGCTGTGAAAGCAAAAGCAGAGAGTCGCATCACCAGAAACAATGGGAGCGCAATAAAGTGCAGCGAAATAGGTTCGGCTTAACCAAGCTGCGTACAATTCATCAACACAAGGAAGAACATTCGAGGAGCTTTTAGAAGAATTTAGAAGAAGCTAGGGGGGAGGGGGGTATATAAAAGCAGAGATCAAGAATCGCACGGGGTTCTTTTCTCAGAGTTACGCAACAAGAGAGACAGATTTTGCGTGAGGCAGGGCACCTAGCAGCCGCCGGCATGCCTGGCATGAGGACAACTCAAACCCAGCATCGAAATTAGGTAAAACTAACATCGGTAATGCTTCAAGAACATTGCATCGTCTCACCAGCAGTTACCAGCGCACCAAAGCAATAAAAATGGCTGCGAGCGCATCAGCATTGCATCGGTGAACGCCAAGCGTAAGAAGGAAAAAGGTGGCGGGAGGCACAGCATGCTAACGACTCTGCCGGAAGCTTGTAATTTGTTTTCTACGTCAACTCCAAGGTAGCCAGTACATTCAGCACGCTGATTGGAACCACCCAATCACGAAGTCTGCAGCGATACGGAATCAATCTGCGAGATCTACTGTAGCCAAGCTCCCTCAGCACGCCAAGGAGCGATGGCAACAGATCGTCATTGCACTCGCATCTAATATGGGCTTAAGCACCTAAGCAGGGAAGAGGACGGAATCATGTCTCTGAGCCGGAGCAGAAAACCGCAGCAAAGCTCAACTTGCGAGCTCTAACCGGAGCCAACGTCAACGAAGATGCGTGGAAAAATACTTCAAATTTTGTCTGCGACTAACGTGCGTCAAAATATGTGGTCCCTGCGAAAATGTGTTATTTGGTGTAGGCAATTGTTACGGATGCGATTGACAGTTTTATTATGGAACGCATATTTCCTTTGTAATGTCGTTGGGGTGAGGTACACGAGTAGTCCGTTCAAAGTTTTTATGTATCATGGCCCTTCTCGATAAAAGTGTTTCATCCGAGTTATTGTGCTTCATGATTCTCGTATGTGTGTCATGTTTTCATGTACAACATCAAATTGCGCAGTCGTACGTTGATAATTCGCAGTATGCATTTCTTTATTTGATGCTATTGTATATTATATTTTTACGTCGGAAATCCAAGCGCAAACTTTATATTTGCATTGTGTTTTAGCCGCATTTTGTGTGCCATTCCGTTCAATGTATGTGATCAATCACAAACATTAACTCACGTGTTCAATTCGTATCACTAAAAATAAAGTTAATTAAATGTTACTATCTTTGTCATTATTATCCCGTGCTGATCGTAGGTTTTTTTTTATGGAGGTAGACAGGGAAATTCACACCATGGCAACTCTTGCTATTCCATTTTCTTACCTATTTTGTCCTTTTATTTTCTGTGCATTTTCGTCTCTTTAATTTTCCTTTCCTTTTTGACTATCGAGATTTCAATCCCTCTATCGTAAACAAGAGGCATACAGCCAGACAGCCAGACAACACAAAATGTATATATCATAGTGTGTAACATTCTACCTCTTTGATCAGCATGAGAATGTTTGTTAAAGGGTTTTTTTCAGTTGCCTAATTATTTTTCTAATTGTCACTCAAAAAAGGCTTTAAAGTCAGTCAAATAATTGCCCGATTATAATTAACAAAATTTTTCAAGTGTAGCTTTGCACTTGCTCTTCTATGTCCTAACAATTGAAACAAAAATTTTTAGCCTAGAGAGTAATTTAACAGCTGCGACCTTGCGGTCCTCAAGTATTTCTGCTGCGCGCTGCCTTTGCTTGTATGGCTGTAAAACTGAAATTATTGTGGTAGTAGAGAAGCTTGGCTGCAGCTCGACCATCTCTAAGTTGGCTGAATGAAGTGCACTCGATTAAAAGTCATGTAAAGTGTATAATTCACTAGAGTCAAGTTTTTTAAATGCGATGAGAAATTCATTTCGTCTGTATTCTTTGCTCATTTTGTCATAATGTCGAGTGGCTTCAGTTAGATGTTTTCTTCTCATTGAATTTCACCCCAAATTTGAAGTGACGATATTGAGTCTGAGCATATTTTAATTTTGGGCAGGTTAAAGCCTTGAAGAAATTTATTTTTTATAATTTAAAGCTGCCGCATTCTGCTAGAATGGGACTTGCTCTTGAGGTTTTTCTTGATAATGTGCTGGGTGAAATTTTCTGCGTGATGAATTAAATGTTTCCATGGTTAATATTTCAATTAATATTGGATGATATTTGTGTGTAGAAATAGAACGATGGCAACGGAATTGATGCCTTATTTTCAGTAGAAACCGCCTTAGCTCAGTTGATGCCCAGTAACAAGTTTGATATTTTTCAGTGTTCAGGTATGTCCAATAACTGGTCAAGTTGAATTATACTCCATTATGCCTCAAATTCACAAGAAATGTTGAGCATTTTGAGAGACTTCATGTGAGTTTAATTTCATGGTATACACCGTCTCGCGCAAATAACTTTCTCAACAAGTTTTAGTAACATAATTCACATTTCAATTCGCTGACATAAGAACGCTCTAACTATAAAGTTAACGTCTCCAGACAAGTAGTGCTAGAATTGTGCATGAAAGTCCTGTTGTTTTCATCTTGCGGTTAATGGCTGAGTAATTATGAGACAATTGGGGGCGTAAAACTGAGTTAAGTGACGGAATGTAGTATAATAAACAGTGTGTATTTAAAGGGTATGTGGTGATCTTCTAAGATGCTAGGCATACCGTTCATGGTATTAATTTAATCACTTAGGATAGAAATAACGCCTTCTACACATGTAACAATTAAAGTGATTATTATTTTCTATGTTCACAACTGTACTACGCTGAGCTTCAGTAAACCACGGTATTAAAAAAAGATATATTTTTATTTCGAAAATAATCTACTGAATTCATCAATTGGTTTGAGTAATATTGTTCGTGTGCAAAGGAAATAATTGCATCAGCAACTGGCATTCATTCAATTAATTTCGATATGATTAAATTAGTTGAGTACAAAACTTCGTTTCGTTACAATGCAAACTTGCAGTATAAAAAGTTCATTTCGCGATAAAATAGAATGTCACTATGAATATCTACTGTGTAGGGCGTATAAGTATAAGAGCATTTCGCTCCCAGCTGCCTTTAGGTGGGAAAGAATCTTTATTACATGCAAGTGTGCATAGTTTAGTAAAGAACACGTGAGTTGAATCATGCAAACCTTGTATTGGTGAAATTTGTCGCATTCGGGAATCAGCGTATTTGCTAGTAGTAAATGCAACATGCACCCAATATCATGCGATGATCTGCGTGAATCTTGCAAATGATAATTAGTGTGACATTTTTTTCATAATAAGTGAAGGGTGCATTGAATTATAAGCTTGAATTTTGACATTTTAGGTCGCCGTTTGTACGGAATAGTAGCTTTCAAGTTAATTTCAGACACAAAAGCGAATTTATTAACTTCTGCTAACACCGGAATTTACAGACCAGTTGGTGTGTTTATTCACAAAGTGTTGAATGAAGCTGAAAATCTCAATGTAAAATTGGAGAACGTAATGAGCTTCAGCTACAATACACAATGTGTAAATTCGAAGGTAAATATGTGAGCTGCCCAGCGATCTTAATGATTTTCTTAACCGCTTTTCGAAGTGCATTGTCGCCGGTTATTCAAACTGAATTATTATGTGACGCCGAGATTGTTGCATAAGCAAGTGAGTACATCAACTTTAGGCATTCATTGGAATACGTTTATTTTCCATCAAGAAAATATGCCATATTTCGAAATAGTACTTTGATTTCTGTGGAGAGAAATAATGAGCGTGAATGGACGAATGAAAGGCAGCTGTAATAAATAAACAATTTTTTTTGACGATACTTGTGCGAGTGGTAGTGACTACGAAGCAGAAAACATGTGTTGGAATTTTACTGCTTCGCTGGACAAAGCAATAAAAGTTCTGATGCGTTCAAGCTCATGTGTTAGTGGTTCAAGTGTGGTATACACACTTGCGTGAACGAATGAAGTAGGTTACTGGAGTAAGAAATGTAACAGAAAATATGGCCAGTAACATTAATTTGAAATGCGTAAACTTTGAATGGCCGAGAATTTAATGTGGAGTAATTGGTAATTCGTTTTCTGTTGTACTCTGTCCTTTGCGAGTTGGAAAATATTAAGAAAATCCAATGTGCCATTCCTTTAATCAGTTTCATTAAAGAGATCAGAGTAATTAAAGAACTCATGTTGCTGTGTTGGTATTGTCTGAAATGTCAGACTTTGGATAGTATTGAACAGGAACACGTAGAAAAATAAACGTGTACTTTAAGTGTTCACTGCAGCAAATTATACATATATTACACAGAAAATACCATAGCGTGTTAATTTCGATAGAAATGAATATATTTCCATGGATACTGGTAGTCAAGCCTGCGTCCGCTGGGTGGTTCTTTTTTGTTTTTTTACTAGTGAGATCCCTTGATTTGCTGTGCTATGAAACTAATGTTCATTAATTTTAAATTTAGTAGAAATAATACTATTTCCGAAATCCTGCGCATTTCATGTGTTGTTTCCGCCGGGGAACTTCTTGCCTGTTCTTCACTCCTGGTCTAACCCCATATAAATGTAATACTGGATAGGAAGTATGTAACAGATTTTGACCTACAATTGCAGTGGCGCAACTGAGTAAATTCAGCATGTCCAGCATCCTCAGTTGAGTTGGTGTAATATCACAGAATTTTGACTCATGACCTTGTCTACTTGCGAAGGGCTGCCGAAGTATGTGGTTGCTTAAAGCTTTTACACGTTTGTAACGAAATGAATGATGATGCAGAAATATTTCGTCAGGTAAAAACTACGATGGGAATAGTCTTTTTTTTAAAGTCTATTGTTGAGCAGAACAATGAGACAGTAAGTTCAAAAATTCCTCAAGCTTAGGGGAAGATTTAAGGAACCGTTAAGACCAGAATGTCGAGTTTGGACTGTTCGGAAAAACCGTTAAAATGGTAAGGTGGAGCAAAGCGTAGGCGGCGTGAGAACAACAAGCCCAAGCAACGGCCAGCATTCTTCGAGAAAAGGAGGTTCGAGGGACAGCTGTGAAAACAAAAGCAGAGAGTTGCATCACCAGAACCAATGGGAGCGCAAAAAAGTGCAGCGATGTAGGTGGGTCAGAGGCACGTAAGTGCCTAAACCAATGAGCAACAAAACGTCAGAACAAGCAACGGCTTAACTTATCGGCGAACGACTCATCAACACAAGGAAGAACAATCGAGGAGCTTTTAAAAGAAAGCTAGGGGGTCTATAAAAGCTGAGCTCAAGAATCGCACGGGATTCTTTTCTCAGACTTACGCAACAAGAGACAGATTTTGTGCGCGTGAGGGCAGGGCACCTGGCAGCCGCCGGCATGCCTGGCATGAGGAAAACTCAAACCTAGCATCGAAACGAAGTAAAACAAACATCGGTAATGCTTCAAGAGCATTGCATCGTCTCACCAACATTTACCAGCGCACCAAAGCAATAAAAATGGTTTCGAGCGCATCAGCATTGCATCGGTGAACGCCAAGCGTAAGAAGGAAAAAGGTGGCGGGAGGCACAGCATGCCAACGACTCTGCCGGAAGCTTGTAATTTGTTTTCTACGTCAACTCCAAGCTAGAAAGTACCTTCAGCACGCCGATTGGAACCACGCAATCACGAAGTCTGGAG
The DNA here is from genome assembly GCA_014220935.1 of Platorchestia sp. MABIK. Taxonomy (NCBI): domain Eukaryota; kingdom Metazoa; phylum Arthropoda; class Malacostraca; order Amphipoda; family Talitridae; genus Platorchestia; species Platorchestia sp. MABIK. Next base: position 62,876 of record JACJUY010004714.1, read on the forward strand.
CGATCCGGAATCAATCTGCGAGATCTACAGTAGCCAAGCTCCCTCAGCACGCCAAGGAGCGATGACAACAGAACGTCATTGTACTCGCATCTAATTTGGGCTTAAGCACCTAAGCAGAGAAGAGGACGGAATCATGTCTCTGAGCCGGAGCAGAAAACCGCAGCAAAGCTAAACTTGGGAGCTCTAACCGGATCCAACGTCAACGAAGATGCGTGGAAAAATACTCCAGATTTTGTCAGCGACTAACGTGCGTCAAAATATGTGATCCCTGCGAAAATGTGTTATTTGGTGTAGTTAATTGTTACGGATGCAATTCACAGGCTTATTCTGGAACGCATTTTTCCTTTGTAATGTCGTTGGGGTGAGTTACACGAGTAGTCCGTATAAAGTTTTTGGGTATCGTGGCCCCTCACGATAAAAGTGTTTCATCCGAGTTATTGTGCTTCATGATTTTTTTATGTATATGTGTATATATTTACATGTATATGTGCACATGTGTGTACTAAACCGACATCTGGCATTTTTAACTAGAGATAATGGTCTCTTCCTGTTCACTCTCAACTTGAAACATTTCCTGACTCGTCATCTCTTTATTATTGTAAAGCATTCACGTAAAAAACTGTACATTTTTTGGGTGATCATCCATTTATATTTAAATAAAATGCATATCAACTAATGATCGTTATGTTAAAATGATTTAATTAGAAATACAAAACTTGTAATTTTCGTGTTCGTCCTGCTTATACTCGTATTGGTATTTTTTCTTTCACGCTTTCGTTGAAATAACATTTTGGAACATCGGCCGAAACAAGCGATTCATAAAGTATTTCCTGGCGTCAAGAATTGAGATGTTTCATGTCATGGATGTGTAAACTGTCAAAAGTCATGAAGTTGTGTTATCTCTTATAATTATCATTACATGTATCATCAAATGTAGTTTAAGCAAGATTAGGAGTACATTGCCCTCAATCATTTTTCGACTAGTGACATGGGTATTACAATACTCGTGTGTGTATCATCTAAGTGTATTAACTTTAAGATTTTTAAAAACCAATGATGGTACTTTTGTACCATCTCTATTGGAAATGAACTGTTGTTCTTTCTCTTCTTTTCTTTTTTTATGTGTGTCATGTTTTCATCTGCAACATTAAATTGCGCAGTCGAACGTTGATAATTCACAGTGTGCATTTCTCTCATTTGGTGTTATTTCATTTTAAAATTTTTAAATGGGTAATCCAAGTGCAAACTTTATTTTTACATTGTGTTTTAGCCTCATTTCGTGTGCCATTTCGTTCAATATTCTCTGTGTGATCAATCACACACATTAACTCACGTGTTCAATTCATATAACTAAAGTTAAAGTTAATTAAATGTTACTAATTTTGTCGTTATTATCCCGTGCTGATTGTAGTTTTTTGTATGGAGGAAGACACGGAAATGCGCACCATGGCTACTCTTTCTATTCCATTTACTTACCTATTTTGTCCTTTCTCTTTCTGTGCATTTTCCTCTCTCTAATTTTCATTTCCTTTTTGACTTTCGAGGTTTCAATCCCTCTATCGTAAACAAAAGGAACACAGCCTGCCTTGTTTCGTGACGCTCCATCAAAGTGGTCTATCAAAAATGGAAATAGTTGCTAAGCAACTTGCATCATCGTGAACTGTCTAAAGATTTATAAAACAATTCAACGAGACAAAATCTACAATGTTGAAGATAACCCCTGGCAGGAAAAGATTGTCATCGGTTCGTCAAGATAGAGCTTTAGTGCGCTACTCGTTACGGGAAAGGTCTACCAGCTGTTCAGAGCTTGCGCTAGAATGAAAGAGGGATGAGTCCATGCCTCAGGGTGACCTGTCCGACGTCGACTGTTCGATTACGGACTTGCTTCAAGGAGAGCTGAGAAGAAACCTCTTTTGACGGCGAAGAACATCAAAGACCGGCTCAATTTTTGTATGAAATACCAGCATTGGACTGGTGAACAATAGGGCAAAGTCATTTTCTCCGATAAATCTCCGTTCTCTATTTTTGCCACCTTCAGAAAAAGCTTCATGCGACGAAGAAAATGTAAGAGATTTAATGAAGAGTGTGTCGTTCCAACGGTCAAGCATATCGCCACTCTTCACATCAGGGGCTGCTTTTCAGGGAAGGGAACTGGAGCTCTGACGATTTTACCCAAAAACACGGCAATGAATTCTGCCTGGTACCAGAAAGTTTTATAAGATCACTTCTTTCCAACGATAGCTGGCTAGTTTCCCGACAAAGAAGTGGTTTACCAACATGATGGCGCTCCCTGTCATAATTCAAGAGTGGTGAAAAAGTTCCTTGATGACAATGAAGCGGATGGCTACTCTGAATCTGATCACAATTTATGGTCGATCATTAAAAGTCGACTAAACAAGAAGCCAACTAATTTAGCGGAACTTGGAGCCTTAATTGAAGAAGATTAGAGGTCTTTTGATCATAATATCATTGAAAAATTAGTAAACAGCGCATCAAAACAGTTTTGTAGAAACGTGGTCAACATTGCAAATATTGAGAATAATTACTTTTTAGTTTTGCAGGTTATTAATAATTGTACGTGGCAATTCATGTTTTTATTTATCCATTATAATGATTTCCGGAATCAACCAATGAAGAGCTACACAAAACTACACCTAAGTTTAACGAAAAAATAAAAAAACTCACTTTTCTTTTAGTCATTGGCCACACCTGTATTTAATAAACATTATCAGACACCTGGTTTGTTTGGACGGAATATTTACAAACCTCTTTATATGCCTCATCCTAAGGCAACGCCCACATGGTCGAAAATAAAATGAGAGGGTTTCACGAGCATAAATAATGGGAAAAATTTTCAGACCGTGGGACTACATTTACGTGAAACGACATCATGATTGTGTTAGTGTGTGTGTACTAATGCTTATACTGCGAATAGGTTGTGTCTCTTTCATTCCTATCCAGGTGCCTGTGTATAATAAGCGTGTAAAGGTAAGAGATGTGAGTGGCAACATAAGAAAGGGCCATTCTTTTCGGATTTGCTGTCCTATTCTATTCAATTTCATTTTCTCTTCTCTGCTGTTTTCTGTGCGTGAATGGTGTCAGACATAAAGAAACTTATGCAACGACTGGCAAATGGGCCTCTCAGTTGGTTCTAAATGACATATTCTGCTCAGCACCCTGCTCTGTCCCCCTTAGTTCCGTTCTCATCGCAGCCCTGGTTCGCGCCCCCCTCCTGTCTCGCCTTACTTCGCCATGTTCTACCCTGTTCTACCTACTTTTTTCTACCGTGCTCTGCCCTTCTTTGCCAGACACTGCTCTGCCCCGTTCTATTACGCTCCTCTGCTCTGTCCCGTTCTTCTACGTTCTGCTCTGTTCTTGCACTGCCTTGTTCTGCTCTCCTCCGATCCATTCTAGTTTCTTCCGTGCTCTTTTTACATCAGATCTCTTTAGTTCTCTCCTGGTCTCTTCAATTGAGTTCATTTCTGTTCCTTTCTATTCGCTTCAGGAGACGGTCACGGTTCAAAAAAAAGTCTGTCATTTCTGAATGAATTTTTCTGAAATTTCCACTTCTGGTGTGAAATGATTTAGCGATTATTTTCTGATTGAAATGTTTTTTTCGCATCTGCATCAACACTTTGAAAAAACCCGTCAAAATTGGGATCGAGGGAAAGTTTTTCTTGTCTCACAGTTTTGAAGCTACAGAACCGGCAATTCGTTTATAGATAGTTTATTGAGTTCTCTAACGATAAGGGCGATTGAATTTCCGATAATTTTTTTCTTTAAATTTTAGTGATTTTTTGAAAAAAATTACTTACTTTTCTCGTTTCTCCTCTTTTCGTGTCGCATAATTTTCAAAATAACGAATGTTTCAAAAATTGAAATGCCCTTATCGATAGAGTTTGCTAAGCCCTATCAAATGATGTACTTTCTATTCTTGTACTTCGAAAATTGCGGATGGAGAATAATTTTAAAATTGAAAATTGCAAGTGTTGAGGACAGCCGTTTTTCTAAAATAAAATTAGTATGTTTCCCCTAATTTCCTAACCAAGTCATTTTTTACGTGTAGACTTTAGGGATTTTGAGCCTTTTTTGTTCCCTATCGGTTGATTTAATTGCCATTCCTGTACTTTCAAAACTGTGGGAAAATATCCGTATCATAAACAATATTTGCTAATTTCAGAACAGTTGTTATTTTCAATTTGTTTTTTCATTTTCAAACTATTATTTTTGTCTCAACTATAGCGTTGTGTAGCTCTTTTTAAGCTTTTTCGATTGATGTATTTGCCATTCCTTTAGCTTCCAAACTACGGGAGGCGATTAGATGTTTACACAACAACACAACAAGCGGGACAGCCGAAGACTCAGAGCAGCCGGACTCAAAACAAACACTTGTAACATCATCATAATTTATCACTGAGTGTTAGAATATTAGAAGCATTTCAATCAAGGCCATTGATGAACTCTCTTGGTATTCCCGTAAAGGAACGGCTTAGACTGACTCGTAATACAAAGGGGGAGGGGGGAGATCACCCATCCATTGGCGCGCGCTAAGGCTACGCTAGTGCGCGTCTTCTACCCCGTCTATGAGACAACCAATGCACGTACTTGAAAGCCAATTTGGTCGTTGGATGCGCAAGAAAATTCTCTGTAAGATGAATTTAGAAACCGAAAAACTCACCTCCTTCAGATTTCTAACGTTACCGTCTCCTTCAGTTCTTTACTCCTCTGTTTTGTTTTTTTCTACTTTTTCTCTCCTGTTCCTCTCTCTTTTGCTCTGTTCGGTTCATTTCTGTTCTTGTCTTTTTTGTTCTACGTTGCTGGTGCTCGACTCTCTTCGGCTCTGTTCAACTCTAATCGGCTCAATTCGGCTCTTATCTGCTCGGCTTGGCTTAGCTTTTTTTTCTTGTCTATGTGAGCCGGACACAACTTAAGTTAAAATTAACTAGGTATCATTTTCTTCTCAGTGAATGTTGCTCCCTCAAATTGTATCCTTTAACCATATCAAGTAATCTCTTTCTTACTCAATGTCTTCTTCTTCTGTCACCGCATTGCTCTAAGTAATGTAACTTTTATTTCAAACTTCACTTCAACAGTATTTTCAGGAACATTGTAGCGAAACATTAATCTCATCTTGCTAGGTAATATAATTTTATTTCATTTCGCTAGGTAATATATTTTTTTTGTTGGTCTGGATGATGTAAACAGAGCGCACTCGAGGGGATATTGGAATGTTTGGTAGATCAAGTGTCTTGACCGTTGAAGGGGGA
>JACJUY010004715.1:6375-42240 GCA_014220935.1 Platorchestia sp. MABIK
CCCAAGTAATGACTAACCACTGTACGAGTGAAGGGCAAAGAGCAAGTCAAGTACTTTCCCTGCAGGCTCGTTACGCGGGACTGAACACAATGGACACCAACAGATTAGATTATTAGTTAGTTAAAGCCTCCTTATCCGCAACAAATGCGATTCAAAGAGGAAGAAGGAAGGTACCATTTAGTACGGAATTAAGGGAACGCGGAATCTATGCAGAAAGGGGATAGAAACAGCAAGTTGAGAAAGAAGTTCATGAAAGAAGATAAAAGTTGAAGAAGAAAGTAGTGGGTACTGAAAAAGAGGACAGCAGTGAACCGAAAAGAAGGTCCTTAACATTACAAAAAATATTTTATTTCAACAAAAAGGCCTACCTAGCTCTCAGCTCGGGCCCTAACATTTTCCTTCTGAGAGCGATGTCCATCAATAATGCTAAATTTTATAGTAGATAATCTATCCCGTAAAAATCACGTGAATAATCTTTATTGCGCGTTATAACAACGTAATTAATGAGAATATTGAAGTCCGTAATCTAGGATTAATGCGTAAATCCTGCCAGGAATAATTCTTACAACGTGTTGTTCTAGAGCTAGTAATCTTCAAATAAATCGTACTGTACTTTGGGTAAAAGAGTAATCCTGAGTAATCTTTATTGGGGTGAACTCTTGTTGCCTCTGATCTCAAACAGCATGTAAGCCTAACACTTAAACAGCCTTCAATTCAGACGCTAGTAATGCCTGAATAGCGCACTATTCTGACGAGGTTCGTTGTGTGAAAAGTGCGTAGTTTTTACGCAAGTAATCCCCAATTAGTACTTAATTCTGACTCGAGTAATCCCCAAAGAACGGGTAACCCTCGCAATAGTAATTATTACAGCGTGTAATTCTGACGCTATTAATCCCCAAGTTGAACAAAATTTGGCGTCAAAAAAGCGTATAATTCTGAGGTGCGCAACTCACGCTGCATGTTATTACCAAGTCGAACATCAGAATTTACAGAATAAATTATAAACTTTGAGTAGGCCATGACCACCTCGTAATAATTACTCCATTACAAAACTTTAAGTGCAAAACCTTGCTTGTGTGAGAGCGGATGATGGAAATGTGTGCGGAGATTAAATGATGGAAATTTACTCTACTTGAGCATTAGGCCCCGGTAGAAAAAACTTTGAATGCTTCCAAAAAAAATGAAATAAGCTTGACAATGTTTCAGAGTCTGAGCAAGAATGCCGTTTTTAATGCTGTTTGCTGAATTCAAATGCACTCATTTAGATCCTTCAAAAGCTCATTTCTCTATCTTACCTACTGCTCTCGATGAGGCAGTTAATTCTTCTTTTATTGAAAATTAGATTCGAACTTCTGGCCATCCACCCATCATTCGAAAGCAGAAGCAAAAATTGAACACCGCCGGTGAAAATAAACATCCACATCGGAAAACAACTCACAGAATCCATGTATGGTGGGTCCGCCAGCGTAGAGGAGTGAGCTCACCAGCTTGAGCCAGCGATCTACAGGATAATTAGTTACTTCCACATCTTTATGTTTCACGCTCACCATCCGCCAAGGTTCTATATTGTCTTAAGTTTGCCACACTCGTTCAATTTATACTACATTCGTCCAATTTTTGTTATGTATTCTCAATCTTAACCTTTTACTCTCAAGCTTTTCCATTTACTCTCAATCTTTACCATACATACTCAATATTTACCTTATGCTTTGTACCACATACTCAAAATCTTTACCCTACTATCCCATGACCCACAGGCAAACCTCACCCATCACCACCACCACCGCCACCACCTAGAGAGAGCTAGTCTGGGCATGCCACCCAGCCCTGGCTATCCAGCAGACATCTAAAAAGGAATTTCCGCCAATCTCACCAAGATCTCCAGTCAGCTTTTAGCTTCGTCTTCCACTGGTTTGTCGTCCAGTATCTCCATTGGGATGTCGTATCTAGTTTTGTGCGAGGCACGCTCGCCTAGAGTAATTATTTTTTATTTTCACTTTCCGATCTTCTGAAGACACCACGTGACAAACTTATCTTTTTATTCATCGTTCATCCTGCAGCGTCACACACGGACTCGGCTGAACATGCGAGTATGCTCCATCGAAACACGCATTTAGGAAATAGCACTTCAACACACACCTTTGTTAACACACAAAATAGATTAAAATTTTAGACGTGTTCAAAAATGGACGGAATCACTATACGAATGAACTTTATTTTACAAAATAAAGCTCAGCATGGTCAATTCCCGGTAATTACACAATGCTTGATGGGGCGCCAAACACACGCACAATAAAACTGATCCGGAGGAAGTTTGATGCGAGTTGTGGTATTGAGGTCCAGGTCCCGAAATGAAAGGAGAGTTTCCTGTTCATTGAGAAGCGGCATTGAACTTTAGACCTCTTCTGTACGTCCAAGTTTGCTGAGACGCAGACAATCTGGATAAGATTGTGGGTATATTTTTTGTTAGGCTATAATGACTGACTGAGGTGCTGCCAGTGGTCAGTGACCCACAGCGTGACTGAACATAGAGTAATCAAGCTATTTTGGGTGTCCACAATAAATGTATCCACTGACCGATGTATGTATATCTGATACCGGAACCATATATCAGAATTAAACTGTTGTATGGTTCCGGTATTACATACACATGTATCGGTCAGTGGATACATTTTTTGTGGACACCCTGTATGCTTACAAAACTCCGACAATCTTGTTCGCTTGTTTGCTTTGGAGTCCATGTCCACGTAAGGCTTTCAGCATTACCAGGACCAAATCTAACGTTATGATTTTCAGCAATAACATAAAGCAGAATTCAAAATTCTACACGTTGGTATTTGAACGAAGATGGTGTAAATAATCACCATACGTAGAATATTTCCCAATAATCGGGAACGTAAGCAACCTGCCCCAACGGGCCACTAATGCTCCAGTCTACGAATAAAACGCAAATCCTTCGCTGTGGAGAATACTGATCACAGCAGATGTTTAGGAAAATCAGCGTGCTAATATAAACTCTTTTTCATTACCACGACGTTGTTATGAAAACGAACTACATGCGCTGCAAATACGCGGTTTAGATAGAAGTAAATTGGCCATCTATGCAGTTTTCTGAATTTCCTATCACAGTGACCTCATAAATGGAAAATAGTTACGTGAATTAATGTTTGAAGCTTAAAAGGTAAAGGTTTTATCACATAGGTTAAATTGCATAATAGCTAATTGAATTTTCTTCGATTGTGATCTGATAATATTGTACTTTTTTCTACTTCTCATTGCAAAAAAGGAACAAACCTTATTGTTATTGCAGAACAGTGAATGGTTTTGACTCCCTATATTACTATAGGGCTTCATGATGGATGCATTTCAATTCATACTACCGCAGTATACATGCAAGCATACTGAAGATAAATAAATTCAATCAGAGCTAAAACTTTGCACAACAATACTGAATTGAAAGCTAACTCGATTTACCAAGAAAAAAAACGAGTTTCAACAGGAAAAGACGCCATATTCTTTTGATGATAAATACCTCCTAAAATCAGCGAAAGTTTCGAGCATTAATACCTTTTCTATTAAAATCATCAGCTAAAGTCTAGAATTGGACTCTAAAGCTTTGTGGTTATAATTGAGGTTTCTAATTCTCATTGAACTGAGCATGCGCCGGCCACACCCACTCCAAAGTTCGTAGATGTGAACCTTGCACTGGTGCGCTAGAAATTGTGCACAATGAGAAAGGTTCACCGACTCCAAGCCGCGGGTTCATTTGATGAATAACTCATGAACCTAGCGGTGACGTAGCGCGGTATAATAGATACAAACCAGAGCTGGGGCGGTATTATTACTCAATAAAGAAGAGGTATAATGGATACCAAACAAGAGCTGGGATGGTTCGGTTATTCAATAAAGAGGCGGTATAATATTGTAGAAACAAAACCAAAGCTGGGACGGTTTGGTTACTCATTCAAGAGGGCACGCTTCTCTCTTAGCGACTACCTCGGCAAGAGTTGCATTTTGTGTACAAAATTTAGGGGATAGGTTAGAATACTCATCTGAAATTTGCACATAGTTTTCAGTGTACAGCCATCGTAACGTGAAGTACGTTATTCTGCTTTTTTCCCGACTTTTGAACCATACAGTTGCAGACGCTAATAAATTTTAGCTTATTAATCTCTCGCCACAACAAAGGTTATCTGAAGATAATGGAAAGAAGGGACCGTTCAGTATTAACTGTTCAAGGTGTGTTCCCACACAAAGTACCCAGCACGTAGAAATATCGAGTTAGGAACGAAGAGAAAAAAAAAATGAATAAGAGATAGCAAAGAAGAAGGCATGAAAACTGAAATAAGGAAACTGCTGCGCGAAAGGCAGAAGTCGTGAAGGCCCATGTATGCGTAACTGAGGCAGCCTATCAATATTCCCATAGGAGTGCCTGTCCCCGTTATTTAAAGTAGAAAAACTGAATTAACCTGAACCTATAGCCTACCCTATGCTCCCAAGGACATAAGCTATGCCCAGTGGACATAAGCAATGACGTTGAATGTTTCAATGTTTTATAAGCCCTTCATTTATTTCGTTAAATTAAAAAGTTTATCAAAACTTCCTACGTTCCTACAAAAATGAACACCTGTAACTAGGAATTAAAAAGTGACTAATGACACCCAATTCGTTCAAGAGCATCTTTGCTTGTTACATTATTCTTATGCGAGGAAGTTCCAAATATCTTCTCTTTCATTTTCGCACTACAATTTAAAATTATAGGATTCAAGTCTCAAAGATGCTTTTTTTCAAGTTTTCGCATTCATAACATTTTAATTTGAGTTGACATGAAAGATAGTCAATAGTTGACATGAAAGTCATTATAATTTTAATTGAACTGACAATTGTCCTGAATGGACGAAAACAAATTCGAGGCAAGTCACACGTTTTTACTCTCAACTGCATTTTAAAATACCTTAGTTCGCATTAGTTCACACCCTACAGAAGGTCACCGACGACAGCAGTCATTTTAGAATCCACTAATACCCAATTCGAGAAAAACAAGTTTAAAAGTAAGAGTCCAAAAGAAGAAGAGCAAGATTCCATCAAGCCGGAGCGCTCTCTCACAACTCCTTTCTCCTCCCCGAGTTCCACTCTCTCCCATGCAGGCCGCTGCAGGAACACGATCATTTGGGCTTGATGAGTTACGTATACAGGATACGCCTTGGCATGTCAACTTCAGCTACTCCTGTCAAGTGCCAGTCTGTCCTGATGATGTGGTTCCAAATGAGATGCAGACCTAGGAGTTGTTTTCAGGAAACCGGCACTTAAGAGACAAAGTGGCTCGCGTAGCAGATGTATGTACGTCTTGAGGTGCTCATTTCTTCTGACAATATTCTTTGCGAATATCAAAATGTGAAGTTTTAAGGATCACAAGCTCTGATGCTTAGGGTCAGCTACGTAAAAATGATTAGTCCACAGCACATACATGCTTGCTTGTTATGTGTATTATTAATATTAAGCGTGCATCACAAAATGCAGCCATTAGTTTAAAACCTCGTCACTTGAAATGGATGTTGTATTGAGTTGTCTTTCTTATGTATGACGTAAGAGACTGAATAGTAAAATCAAAGAGACATCTTTTGTTTGAATCACAATGTCGCAGAAAGATTTTAATATCAGGTTCTAACAAATTTTAAAACAAAACTATCGTTGGAATAAGGTTCAAACACAAGAGTATAATTAAATTGTATCGTAAACATTTGTGATCAGAAGGCGCACTCTGACCTGCACGCTCGATCATTTCTTCTGCCAAGTAGGTGAAAGTAATCAATAGATACTTGACAAGATGCTTATGAACATATACCGCATACAATTTGGGCTGTTATTATACTGTTTCTAACGTACAACGTTACACGGCAGCTGAATTCAAGGGACGTCGTGTAAAATTTGAAATCATCTTACGAAACGTAACATTTTGATACTTTCAGATGCTATAAATATCAATCACTTCCATCTGAAAAGCCCAGAAATGAGCAGGATCCTTATCATCATTCGTGAATTTCGTGTTCCCAATGTGCCTTATCACGAGATGCTCATACCTCAACTTTGCGCACCGTTAAATGATTTTAAGCTCTCTAATCAACCTTGAAATTCGTATCTTCACACTACTAAGCTTCCTGCCCCAAGTTTGCATGTGGTACACACTCAGTTGATGAGGTACTTCTTCACACTGCGGTCCCTTGCCTGGCTACTAAGTGCGTAATTTCACGTGAAATTAATGCATCCTTGTCAGGCAGCGTCAATTAACGTCGAAGACCTTAGCATGGAACCATTCAGGTGGAGTAATCGACAGCAGCTCAAACACCGATTGGTACGTTCTAACTAGCACCCAATGAAATCGAGGTACTTAATTAAACTTTTTTCGTTCAATGAAACGCTCGATCCAAAGATCCAAAGTGATGCTTGGGATCCTTGAGAGTGTAAACCAATTGAGACACCTGTCGCGTCCAGGGGACAAGCTCGGTTGTCACAGATAAGGCAAAGACCATCTGCAGTGCTTCTCGCTTGAAAAGTTACATCAAGTTCAGACGTCGAAATTGAACCAAAATTTCAATTAGCAATTCCTAATTACAAAAACGTTAACATGAACATCCTGTAAGCTGTGAAACTCAAACGCAAAAATAGCAGTGTGTATCATCGTAATCAAGCTCTGACTTTGATTGTTTTGGCCAGGTGTCGGAGATGCGGGAATTGAAATGCAGAATTGAACTGAAGGTGGCCTATAATAACCCCACTTTACTATCAGATATTCAAGGAGGAGGCAACTTAGAACTTGTTGTGCAGGAAGGAGATGATGTTGCAAATTAGGCTCAATATTTCGGCGATAGATGTTCGTGCGGTTACCAGCATAGGAATGATTGTAAAAAGAAAAGAGCTTTAGCTTTAAATGCTGAAGGTGAGCTTGCTAAAGCCATCGTGTATCTCATCTCAGATATAGGAAGTACTGGCTCAGTATCCCAGTTACGATAGGCAAAAGCGTAGCGTTTGATCCATGCCTCCTGGATTTCATTTGAAAAACATTGGTTTGATGCCCCGAGGAGCTTTAGATCGCATTTTGTGTCGGTAAATGGAAATCAAACTATAAATGTAATCTATTGAGTCACTCCGGATGATATTGGTAGGACTTGGGTCTTAAGACATCAATCAAATAAATGAGAGACAATTACTACGAATTTCATAGCATACATGAATAGTTCTATAGGGCTTTCACAGAGCTAGAAACATCACACAACAGCTGGGGACACGAAAGCTAGGCACACGACAGCTAGGAACACGACAGCTAGGAACACGACAGCTAGGAACACGACAGCTAGGAACACGACAGCAAGGAACACGACAGCAAGGAACACGACAGCAAGGAACACGACAGCTAGGAACACGACAGCTACGAACACAGCATCTCACAGCTACCTCCAACATCAACAGGTAGGCGGTTGTCCAGTTGACCAGTTTTTCAAGCTATCGCGGCTACCGTCTGCGGAGGGCGAGATTAACAAGATTTTTTAGGCGGTAACCGCGGCGATGTGACCGAAGCTACCGCGCTGCCGGACAAATTGCGCGCGTCGGACAACTTTATCCCCCCGTACTTCTCTCCCTCTTCTCTCTTGTTACTTTTAACTTCGGTGAGGGTGAACTTAAGGGGAAATTCAGGCGATGAGCTCAAAGTGGATTGTCGTGGTTGCGGGTTAATTTTTAAACGCTAAGATGAGGGTTCGATGAAGGATTAGTGAACTTGTTAATTAAATAATGGACTTGAGGCTGAGGATCTATTGTTGTCTTATGAATGAGGATGAGGATCGACTGAAACTGTGGTATGCATAAGTGCGAAAATGAGAGTTATCTAAATCTGTGATAAATTTAGGTATGAGATCGAAGGTGTACATTAGGAATGATATTTAATGCATCATGTATTTTGGAACATAAGTCAATGAAGGTGCTTTGTGTTATTTGAAGACCGGGAAACTGGAGAAATCGAATTGAATTTCACGCATTTCCTACCGATTTCATCAATGAAATGAAAAATAACTAAATTGAATGATAGAGAAGATTAGATTATATGTTAGTTTAAGCCTCCCTAATCGCTTTAAAGAGCGTTTCGAAGAGAGGAAGGAGGAAGGGAAAACACCATTTAGTATGGAGAAATGAGAAGGCGGAATCTATGCAGAAAGGGCATAGAAACAGTGAGTTGAGAAAGAAGTTCATGAAACAAGATATAAGTTGAAGAAATAAAGGACAGCAGTGAACCAAAAAAGGTTGTCCATAACATGACAAAAAATATTTTATTTCAACAAATAGAAGGCATTCCTAACTCTCAGCTCTGGCTCTAACACATTTTCCCCTTGGAAGAGTTAAAATGAATAGACAAATGAAGCAATAAGTATATAATATAAATCAGTCAGTTGTTACATAATTAACTTAACAAGCAGAAATAAACTTTACATCATCAAAATTAACAAAATAAAAACTTATCAAACTATGATATATGAAAACACACAGCGATTTTTTGTAATTCCCTTGAAATGTCAGGCAATGTTCTATAGTTGGGAGTTTACTTTTTTATGGTGGCTATAAAATAATTTAGATTATAAGTTAGTTCAAGCCTCTCTTACCACAACAAAGGTGTTCCCAAGAGAAGAATGAAGAAGACCTCGTTTAACATGGACAAAGACACAAGGCATGTGGCACACCTCACCTAAACATGTCATGTTTCACACATCGCGAAAAATGTCATTACTACACAAAACAAATGAAGGCCAGGTATTTCACACATTAAACAGGAAAAAAAACTGTTCATTTGAAGGGCCTGCACAGGGTGTCCGCTAAAAAATTAGCCGATTTAAAATGCTGCACTTTGTAAAATGTTAGTGCTAAAAGGTTAAAATAGGTTTCATTGAAAAGAGCAAGATTAAAAATGTTATTTTGTTAAAACTTTAACATTCTACTTGACCACCACGAAACTCTTAACTGTTTTTACCGTACAGAGCTTGCTGTTTTGGGATGGCTTGAATTTCCTGTTTTTGAATTATGTTCTGTGCCGTAACATTCCACTTAGCGTAAATGGTTTGAACTGTACTGTGAGGTAATCGTGTCCATTTTCTTGCTTGACAGCGAATAATTGTATTGTTCACGGATCTGTGTTTAATCATTTCTTCTACGATGAATTGCCTCTGTTCGACTGTTAATTGTGCAATTCTTGGGGTTAATAAACCACAAATGAAATTGAAGTTCTACAGATTCACCTGTATATTAATTACATCGTAAGTAAGATACCAAAAAAAACTTTAAGCCCCGTTCTTTTTAATGAAACCGATTTCAGTTCTCTAGCACTAAAAGTTTACGAACAATATCGTTTTTAAATCGGCTCCTTTTTTAGCCGACACCCTGCATAAACACACCTCACCAAAGGTACACTGGAGTAGTTAGGTACCACGCGACATGCCGGCCTCACACGCGTATCATGGCTACCGTACTGGAGCCGAAACGCAGCCTGCCATCTGTTACGGTGCGCCTCCCAGCTCGTTTTTTGTCCCTTCATGCCACCGCTTGGGACCTAGTGGTTACGACATGAGAATGACCTTGTTGAGGCCCTGAAGAGTGGTTTGTGTGGCGCCAAAACGCTCAATTGCATAAACCGATGCTGATAATTTTTACCTAATGAAAAACACAAGACAGTGGAGCATTTGTTCAGAAAAACCGACGTTCTGCAACAAAACCCAAAAATATGATATTGTGGAGTGGAAATTATGAAAGATTAGATCAGATTATTAGTTAGTTTAAGCCTCCTTATCCGCCACAGAGGCAATCCAAAGAGAGGAATGAGGAAGGCACAATTTAGTAGGGAGTCAAAGGAACGCGGAATCTATGCAGGAAGGGCATAAAAACAGTAAGTTGGGAAAGAAGATTATGAAACAAGCTCAAAGTTGAAGAAGAATGTAGTAGGTGCTGAAAAACAGGACAGCAGTGAACCGAAAAAAAGATGGACCTTAACATAAAAACATTTCCTTTCAACAAAAAGAAGGCCTACCTAACTCTTAGCTCGGGCCCTCACATTGTCCCCCTGGGAGCGCTAATTCCCACAGATACAATAGTTGTATCCCCCTGAGGGGGGAAATTATGAAAATCAAATGGGTTCAATGTTCCACCCTTTAGAGTATTTTGATTTGTTTTTCCAAATTGAAAACATTGCAGTTTTAGCAAAAATCCTGGATGCAGAAAGTGTGAATAAAATTTTAAATACTAGCTGAATTTTTTATTGAAAAGTGGGATGTTTAAGCAAGTCCTTCAGTGACAGGAATATGAATTCAACCAATTTGAATGAATGCTGAGAGACAGTGGATTGATAATTGAAGCAACAGACCAATTAGAAATTCACGGAACGTCATTTGTTAGCAGGCTGCTCAGTTCAAGGACACTAAACATGACAATAACAGAAAATAATTGAATAACACTAGAAGAAGAGTTATTTACACCAAGATATTTTCATAATTACCGGGGAACTCTCAATGTACCCCAACAGACAAAAACCCTACATTCCCATGTACTTCTCTGTTCAAACAAGTGTGGATGCGATTTTACTTTATTCTAGGACGGAAGTCCGTCTATTGATATTTTTACGATCGCCTTTCACTCAAGGTTAGGTGTCGTCTCATGCACAATTCAGCAAACAAGCTCGGACACCCAACTGTAAAAGAAATCCTAGAAAGTCAGCAGAAACTCAAAAAGTCAGTAAGTAAACAAAGAACTGGCCGGTTAGTTTACCAAGAGGGCACCCATCTCGCACCTGGAAGACCGATAGGCAGCTTTCTGTTTTTTGCAGTACATAAATACAAGCTACGTGAGCGCCTCACCGGCCGGTCTTAGCTGGCTTTGTACCCTGGATACAAGTCAAAAAATATTGACCACCAGGTTGGTCTCGGATAGAATGGACATACTTATTTTAGTCGATAGAATAGCCATTTTAAGATAAAAGTCTTGCCGTCTGTGAAGGGCATTTCAATTTCATGCAAGTCTAGCCGTCTGACCACGGCAAACATGTCATTGAATTAAATTCGACAGGTCTAAGAACGGACTATAACGCAACAGCAAACGGTTGTCTTCGGTCATCTTGTCCAGTGGGACTGTTCACTTGGTGGGTGTCTGCTTCGCTGCAGTTGAGATCAAATAGATTATAAATTAGTTTAAGCCTCTCTAACCACAACAAAGGTATTTTCAAGAAAAGGAGCGGGAAGACACCATTCAACACGGAATAAGAGGCAATGGGAATCTATGTATAGGTTGTATCCCCAAACCCTGATAAGAGAAACGGCACGATTAAAAGAAATTTATTAAACAGGGTAAAAGTAGAGTAAGAAGTAACTGGCACTGAAAAAATACACCAGTGAACCAAAAAGAGATGGCTTGTAACCCAACCAGAGCAAAAAATATTCTTTCGAAACAGAAGGATAGCCAACCTAATTTTCAGTACGGAATTTCACATGTTCCTCCGAGGAGTATAAGTTTTCATCGATACAAAAATTGTATTCCCTTAGGGTAGTAGTGAACTAATGAGAGCTTTCTTATCTAATAACATTGAATTTATGCTGTTCTTTTCTATGTAAGAAGTGAAATTCATTCCCTTTTAAACGTCAATTTATCAAATAAATAATTACGCAATTTATAAAATTTTGTTGAGTTATATTATGGGACAACGTTCAGTTATTATTAGGCAAAGCATCAATTTTTTTGATTATACAACTGGTTTTGGGCATAACTTTTCTTGCAGGAGCAACCCAATAGATGTTTGTCTTCCTCAGATAACCACGGATGTTGGGCGTTTTTTCTTGCTTGTACCCAGTTCATATTCGTTCTCTCTCTGGATGCAAGACACAAGCGAAGTTTGCCCATCGGTGCCTCAGCTATCGGGAAGATGCCTACGTTTCGCTTGGCCGACGCAGGAATCTCCTACAGCTCGATACTCGCTCGAGTCCTCCAGCCAAGTGTGAGACCGGCTGATTGGAATGTGTCCAGGAATCCTAAAAACTTGGAAAACCATCATCAGTATGCACAAACGGTCCATATTTGGAATTTTCCAATCAGTCACATTGAAAATAATCAAGCGAGGAGATTTAGGAATTACTAGAGGGTAGTCAAAAATCATGCCCCATAGTTACTAGACGTGAGGTATTAAATTACGAAAGGATGAGGTGATTTCTGATCTAAGACACTACTTCACGTTCTTTATACACGGTAGCTTTTAGTTAAGTAAACCCTAATGTCGTTGGTTATATTAATTATCTGTACAACATTGAAGGCATGTTGATTACCTGAACAACATTGAAAGCATGTTGATTATTTGTAGAATATTGAAGGTGTGTTGAGATAATCTTTACAAAATTGAAGGTATGTTGATCATCTGTACAATATTGAAGGTATGTTGATTATCTATGCAAAATTGAAGGTATGTTGATCATCTATACAAAATTGAAGGCATGTTGACTATCTGTACAACATTGACATGTTACATTGGCTTCAGAACTCAGGACCCGCCCCTGACTCAGCACCCCCACCCCCTCTCGAATTACTCGCAAAGCCGCATCCCGGCCTATGCTGTCACGTCCCGGGAAGGCGCCTCAGGGCGACGGGAAGCGTCTCCTTGGCCTTCGGAGGAGCGAGGTGGTCCATTTTACGTGGGTCGCCTTCCTTACCTACTACACGGCCTCGGGGTCGAGTTCGGAATGGAAGAATCTGAGTGTAAAGAGTACTCAATGGATAATCTTATGTACGTGTTAACCGAGGTGAATTAATATTACTTTTACTCGATTGTACATTGCACAGTTCTAGACTATTGCCGGTCTTCGCAGGTTTTTTCCACTACTGAAGTCTTGTTCGAAACGGATTAGTTTTCATCTTTCCATTCGAATTTATTTCATGGCTGAACGTGCAAGCGAATTTTCAGTATCCACGTTGCCTAATATTGTTGCTGCTGGATTACAACAGAGTCACAGCATGGTGAGTGGGTCCTCTTATGATAGATTGACAAAACAGGTATAATACGCCAATGTTTTTTTCGAGAGAGAGAGAGAAAATTGGCAGAATATTGCACTATTCACGGTAGTGCACTGAAGTAGGAGGTTTGACATTCTCGATGAAGATTTATAACCCAGCGTCAGCACACTGAGCGTGGCAGTATACGTCACTGAGACCGCACTTAGGACCATGTTTTTCTACTCAATAACAGCATAAATGAACACATCACAAGAGCGTAGATACGAGGAAATGTGTACGCATCCTTAATATTCAATATTCAGGGCGTGAACATTAAATTCACCTTACGATAAAATGATGTCTTAAAGAAACCCCCGTAACATCGAAACCTGCATATCAAATGCAACCTATCCGGAGAAATCGCGCAGACTTCGCTGCACCACTCCTGAAATATATGAGCACCGAGTAAATTCAGCTTTCCATTACGGAGACATCGCTCGCATTCTTGCACGTTTGAGCTCAGAATAAATGAAAACATCTAGCGTTCTGTTAGCCATCAGCATTACTATTGCAGGCCGGACCGAGCTGAGGAAGGAGACTGGTATCACGGGTACGATAGCACCATCACGAGGGTGCTCCACTCTAATCCAACTAGGACCGTTGGAATTCCTAACATTGTATAAGCCCGCAGCAACTTCCCTACAGCAGCTCAGCCAGCCTATAAGACCTTGGTCGTAAAAATGTGCGTTCAAATGTAGCTATCAATGATTAGAGGTACGTGCGTGAAATGATTTGCACGCGGCAAGTAAGTACGACGGTGCGTGTCTACGAACAATAGGCACCAGATTCGGTTATTAGTTAGTCTAGGCGTTCCCAACCATGTAAAATGCATTCAAAAAGAGATGATTACAGAAGACACCATTAAGTATAGAATCAAGGGACCCGAGAGTCTAGTCACAGGTTGAGTTCAGACACATGTTACATTCCGCATAGCAACAACAGGATTGAGAGAAGAGTATAAAACATGATAGAATTTGAAAAAATAATGGGATGGGCGTAGAAAAAAAGCAGCGAACCGAAAAAAGATGGTCTGTTGCAAATCAAAAACCTATTCTATTGCAAAAAAAAGAAAGCCTACCTAACATTTAGCTCAGGACGTCACATATTCCCCTTTTGGAGCGCTAACTCCCATATACGCTAAAGAGTAGTCCTCTTCGCCATATTCCTTGGTTGGGACCAGGGTCCCACTCCAGACAAGGGTCCCACTCCAGACAAGGGTCCCACTCCAGACAAGGGTCCCACTCCAGACAAGGGTCCCACTCCAGACAAGGGTCCCACTCCAGACAAGGGTCCCACTCCAGACAANAGACATGCGTCCCACTCCAGACATGCGTCCCACTCCAGACATGCGTCCCACTCCAGACATGCGTCCCACTGCAGACATGCGTCCCACTCCAGACATGCGTCCCACTCCAGACATGCGTCCCACTCCAGACATGCGTCCCACTCCAGACAAGTGTCCCCCTCGAGACAAGGGTCCCACTCAAGACAAGGGTCCCACTCAAGACAAGGGTCCCACTCGAGACAAGCGTCCAACTTAAGTCAAATATTTAAATCGGGACAAGAGTTCACGCACACTGACCACCAGTACTGAAGTGGCACCAACGCAACAGCTCAGGCGGCCTGAGCGTAAGCAGCAAACCTGCCCCAGGCAACGCATGCCCTCAGGGTAGCGCAGCCCCCTACCTTCAATTGGCTCCCTACCTTCCCATTATCCTTGAGAACGATTATTCCAGTCTTTCCTTAATTTCAATTGAGTTGCCTAGGCTCTATAGCCAATTTTCCTGATTTTCAATTGCGCATCCTAGTCATTCGTTACGTATTCTAATGTTTAGTCATCGATCCCAGTATTCAGTCATGTATCTTAGTGTTTAATCAAGTGTCCTAGTCTTTAGTCAAGTTTCCTAATTATCAGTCAAGTTTGCCCTGCTCGAACTATCCTCCAATTGCATATTATGATTCTTCGAAGTGGTCGACCTAGCATGAGTGCTACGCTCAGAGACAGCAGCGATGCTGCTTACTTTTCTATGCAGGATCTAACAACGCAGGTCTGCTCACAGTAGTATATTGGAAAGCACGTTAATTTAGGCCTCTTAAGGTATTGACCAGGATAAATTACCTACGGTGAATTACTCATTATGAAAAATTTGTTCAAAGCTGACCTAGTATCGGTGGTCATCCTACATTCATTGTGTTTTCAATGGTAAAAATAAATATTTTATTTACCCAATTTTAAAGTACGATCCCCGTAAGCCTTATTAAAAACAACAATAAACTGTATAGAGTTTATGATGCAGAAATGTAGCCCATCGGTGACTCCGGACGCTCGAGAACAAAAGACAAAGGCTTTTTTGCTTTCTCATTCGCTTTAATAACTCAGTTTTTTTTTAGTTTTGGTCCTAAACAAAGTACGTTATTCTCTTTTTTTGAACTTTAAAGAAAGTTCATTACAAGCGTTTCTCAGGCATCTCAGAAGAGGAAGAAAATTGCTCCCATTTCTTCTCGCCTGGCCTTCACGGACGAGAATAAATTTACCAAAGAGGTTCTTAAAAATCCTCTCGAACTTTTAAAAAAATATAACCGGAAATTCTCAGGACCAAGGATTTTCAGCGGTCGTCTCGCAATAAATTTCTGTTTCTACACAGGAAATGAAATTTTCAATTGTTACTATACGGCTTCAACTGGGTTGGTGAACGTTTGTCGCTGTTTTCGTTTTGGCAGTTTTAGTTGTTCACGCGAGATATCACGTATTACCAATTAGTATAAAAATGTCATGTTTACTTACGTGAGTTAGATTAGATTATTAGTTTGTTAAAGCCTCCCTATCCTCAACAAATGAGATCCAAAGAGAGGAAGGAAGAAGGCACCATTTAGGATGGAGTTAAGGGAACGTGGAATCTATGCAGAAAGGGCATAGAAACAGTAAGATGAGAAAGAAGTTCATGAAACAAGATCAAAGTTGAAGAAGAAAGTAGTAGGTGCTGAAAAAACAGGACATCAGTGAACCGAGAAAAGATGGACCGTAACAAAACATAAACCTATTCACATTCAACAAAAATGAAGCCTACCTAATCTTTAGCTCGGGTCCTCACATAGTCCCCCTGGGAATGCTACTTCCCATAGACACAATTGTTGTATCTATGATGGGAACTTGCGTGAGTTTTGCTTGCTCGACAACTAATTCTAATTAGCACTCAAAGTGATTACATTTTACGTACTCATTTATCTTCAATATTGGTCATTTTGGAAGCTAGAAGATAAAAGATTTGTTTAACATATACAATGAAAAATATAAAATTTTGGCTTCACTCATCACAAATAAAGCAATTTAAATAACAGCAAGAATCCCATTATTTTCAATCTTCGGGAAGATGACGGTTTGTCGTGCAAGCCAAATTGAAGTTATTCTATCGATTGAACCGTTTAGAAAAAACTTATTTTTGGCAATTTTAATCTCAGTAACCAAATAGATGAGGAAATTACTGAAATCTACGGTTGTTACACTGACTTCTGATTCTCCAAATCCTGGCTATAACACCTCGTTTGTCGACATCCTGATTATCCAAATCCTAGCTATGAAATCTCGTTTGTCGACATCCTGATTATCCAAATCCTAGCTATAAAATCTCGTTTGTCGACATCCTGATTATCCAAATCCTGGCTATAAAATCTATTTCTTCAGGTTGTGATTATCCTGATCCTGATTACCCTCATTCGAATTATCCAAGTCCTGGATATTCATACCTCAATTCTGCACGTAGTGATTCCGCGCATCATGATTCCACGAACTCAGATTCAATAAACTTTGATTTCACTGATCCTGGTTCTATGGACGCATTTCCCACGTGTGTACCAATATTCATACAAACCTTATTTTAACACATCCCGATCTCATAAAAATCTGATTCCCGAAGTCTACATATTCGAATTCCTCGGTTTCTAAGCCTACCCAACCTGATTCTACGGTTTCTAACCATACGCAAAATGATTCCACGATTTCTAACCCTATACAATCTCATTCCTCTATAGAAACCTGATTCTTCAGACTGTGATTCTAAGAGTCCTGAAAAAATTCCTCCAACTCCTGAATCAATTACTTCTAAATTTCTAGAATTGTTACAGGTGCTCAACATCGACTAACCTCAACCCGAACTCCGATAGCAGCGCACAACCTCCAGTGCAACAACTACCACTGCTGCAACTCCTCTTTACAAACAGACACTTAGCGCATGCGCTGTTCCTACCGGTCGGCAGCAACTGCCTCTGGAAAGCTGTACTCGCTCCCACTACCTCGACCGACACCTGTCCATCCTCAACCAACCTGCCTCTCTTCACTCGCGCTGTCTTCTCTCCATCTCTTCCAGTTTTTGCGTCTCTCGCTCTAACCCCACAAGCTTGCCCCCGTCTGAGGGGGTAGAGAGAGGTTGTGGTGTCTGCCTTCCAGGCGCCTCGAGTACTACGAAGACCCCTACGTTCTCCCCCACTCCAGCACTCCCTCCAGTCTTCCAGTCATTGAGGCAAGGACTGGCTGAGCAGCAGCAGCAGCAGCAGCAGCAGCAGCAGCAGCGCGGTACTGGCTCGGCTTATTCAACATGAGATGAATCATTCTTAAAATTCGTTAATTCCCGTGGATTGAAGTACAGAAATTATGGCAAGTTATTCAATGAGCTTCGTACACTCGTCAAAAAAATATTCAGAAGTTGTATGCCAATAACTGTTCAAAACTGTAAACTTCACGCAACGGTTTCGATGCATTGGTGAACTGAAGTGAACTATGTTTAGAGCGCATGAAATCTCCAACGCATAAAAGGGGTGGGGTGTAGAGACTTTTATGTCTCTGAATTTATAACAATTTCGTGTTTAAATCAGTAACAAGGCTGGAATAAAAACTCGAATGATGTCAATGCTGTCTACATTTCGGAGATCTAGACATCTTTGATGCTCTACAGCTGGTGGTCGTCAGTACATTTGATATAATGAGGATATTTGTGATAACATATCCCCACTCTATAGCATATCGAGTTTCCTAGATACAATCGAGCTGAAGTTGATGATGTGTTCGCTTCCGACAAATACTTGGTTCAGCGTGTAATGATACCCAAATAACGACACTAAACATGTGTTCATTACTAGAAGAATCATTAGCAAATGAAAGCATAAATTCGGAGGACTGAAAAATACTGAATAAGGAATAGTTTCATAAAGGATCTTATAGACTTTTAGGAATCTCGAGTTTCAAGAGTTTTAACAATATGAACGACCGTCTCACAACATGTCAAGGACAAGCTTGTAGACGAGCAGAACCGAAGTGCATCGGCCTGTTGGTGTTTGCTCGAGGTCAACAAATGTGCAAAAAGTGGCACTGAACTCTACTGGATCACACATAAGCTCCATGGAACAGTGCGGAATATTTCGATAAAACTATATTATATTTCCAATAGGGCGATTCTTCGAGAATCTTATTCGTAGAATACAAAGAAGAACCAGAGTAAAAACGAACATTACATTTATTGCTAACGTTTCGGAATTAAGCGGAAGTGAGCGTTTGCAATAAATGGTAATGTTCGTTTTTACTCTGGTTCTTCTTTTTATTCTAACTATATTATAAGATTTCGCGCAACACAATAGTTTGTGTATCTCTAACACGATCATTGCGTTTCCACGGATGCTTCGTTCGTTTTGGTTAGGTTGGAAGAAGCAGAAACGAGAAAAATAGAACTGCTCTATAACATTTCAACTTGTATGCCATAGTCTAATTTCAATAAAAGTATTGAAACTGTAGCCATTGTTACTGGTACGTAAATCTACAATTTGCCAAGGGGTACACATCTGCACCAATACATAGTGAACGTCTTAAATGAAAAGTGCATGCTGTCAAAAGTGAAGCAATCGTAGCATCCTCTTGCGTTCTGACATCACTACTGAACAATTGAAAAAAAAATTACATTTTTAAAATCACAATAGCATGTGAGCGTCCTAGAATTCAAATTTTTGCATTAAAAAGGCTGTTTTTTTATGCAGAGAAATTACTTGGGAATTTAAAACTAACGGGTTAGAAGTGTTACTTATAAAGGCCACCTCTTCCCCCCGCAGCAGGATCGTAAAATTAAAATGTCAGAATTTGCATTGTTTAATTATTATCTAAAAAGCCAACATCACGAGAGTTGAAAATATTTATTCACTTAACGCTGGAAAATATTACGCACAAAAAAGGGAATAAAAAGATAACATCTTTAGCTCTTTTTGATAGAGGTCACAAATGAGGTGAGAACGGAGTTGTATTTACTGAGCGTACACAGTTCACGAACACTGTCAATAACATTATTGTCTAATGCGTCGTACAAGAGAAATATCTATCATAGAGCTTCAGCTTCAATACGCACTTTTTCGACGCACGACACACTTCCGACGAGGTGCAGGTCGTTAAAAGTGAAGCAACTCTTTTTAAATTTCTGTTAGCTATCATTCATTTGAAGTAAAAATTTTATCCGCTTAGATAATTGCACTTCATATAAAAGTCTTATAGTTGAAGTAACCTTGTTTAGAAATGGAACGTTGTGGGTATAAATCAAAATTAATTCTAAAAACTTGACCGTAATCCGTATCCTCAAAAAATCTAGTTAATTCACCAAAAAAATCCCGTGAAACATAACTTTATACCTCGAAGTATTCCGAACGTAGTTCTATTTAAAATAAAATAAGAGAGGTTAAAGTGGCGATCATAAAATTAAAGCTCAACTCCACGTGAAAATAGTCGGTAAACGAAAAGGACGGAGCGACGGACAGGCAATCCTGCGTGACGGCTTCCACATTAAACACAACAGCACGAAGCAGAGCCTACGCAATCCGATTGTGCAGGATCATCATTAGAGGATGCGGTAGGGCTGAGACAGTAGCCTAATGTGTGTGAGCTCGACGAATTTACGAACGCCGATTATTAGTTAATGAAATCATGGGACTGCTTTGATTAGTTCATGAAATTACTGGGCTGCTATTATTAGTTTATGAAATTGAGGGAAACTATTGTTTGTTTAAAGGATTGAGGGACAGCTATTATTAGTTTATGAAATTAAGGAACAGCTATTATTAGTTTATGAAATTGAGGGAAACTATTACTTGTTTGAAGGATTGAGGGGCAGCTATTATTAGTTCATGAAATTAAGGAACAGCTATTATTAGTTTATGAAATTGAGGGAAACTATTATTTGTTTTTAGAATTGAGGGACAGCTATTATTTTTTCCTGAAATTAAGGGACAGCTATTACACATTCATGAAATTGAGGGGCGACGAATATACTGTGATGCCAATTATACTCCTAAGAGTCCCTGAATAGAATGAACCTAAGGTAAGTTACCATTTTCTGCAATGTTTGTTTTCCCCCGTAAATTTTTCATTCCATCTAATCCAATGCTCCCTAATTGTTGACACCTGGGATTCAGAAATTTTCTCGTTCATTTTTAGAGAATCCAAAATTACTCGAACTTCTTTTTTAATGCATAGCAATAATTTTGGAGCACAGAAACAATCTAGGGAACTGATCTCCGGCAACACTTAGGTAAATGTTCGAAGGATCAATCCTTTTCAATCACAGGGTCATACTGAACATAAATGTACACAGATTTTGATTAAGCACGTTCATTTAAAACAATGATTCTGCAAGTATAAATTGGCTGCCTCAAATTAAGAAATGCTCATGAATTTCTTATAGCGCGTGTAGTCAGCTGATAAATAAATTGTTCAGTAAATAATTTAAAACTTGACATTTTGCCACGAAAAATAAAGGCTGCTAGTGGCCACCACGACGCTGACATTTACTCGACGGATAAACTTTCTGTCCACAGATCGACCCGATCGTGACCTCCTGATCCTGACCTCCACATTGTCCGCCTTTCACGGCCTCCATGAGGAAATTAGACCGACGCTGGATGGAGGACACATCTTCCCATTCTCGATTCATTGGTATTTTACAGACGCGTCAGGAGCGAGGTCTATTTATTTTCTGCAAGTCAAAGAACACTAGTGAAATTCAAGGGAAATATAAGCAAAATCGGTAAAATTTGAAGGAAAACCAAGCCAAATCGGTAAAATTGAAACAAAAGTAGTAAAATTCAGAAAACTCGCAACCGAAATGATGCGAAATTGGAAAACTTTAAACGAAATCGGGAAAATTCAAGCGAAGTTGAATTTATTTTCGCACGAACAGTAGGTTGATAAGGAAGCCTATGAAACAGGATAGAAGTTGAAAAAGAAAGTCTGAGGTGCCAGAAGAACAAGACAGTAGTATACCGAAAAAAGATGGTTCATAACAAAACAAAAACCTATTTCACTCCACACTAGGAAGCCACACTCTGTCATTAGCTCGGGACCTAACATCTTTCCTTTAATGCATTATCAAGTTTGCGTTTAAAATGAGCTGAATAATGAAGTTCAGTTTAATCTTACGTAGTCAACGAGTTAAAAACAGACTCTTGTTTTACGAGTAACTGCAGCATAAAATCGAGATTCGATGGCATTGATTATCCAAAACCATGATTTAAGACATTATTTACATCGAACGGATCATTCAAGACCCATCTTACATTAATTTCGTTTAAATGCACAAATAATAGCAGAGGGATTTAGCACGTAGAGTTGCCAAGTATACAGAGGAGCTCATGCTGCCGCATATGTACCGCAACGTCGACGTAGGTAGTTTTTAGCAAATCCTGCTTCTCGATTGTCAAATGCACAAACAAACACACGTTGACCCAACGGTCCGCAGTAACCTCTAGGATTGCCTGGCCGGGCCACGGGTGCAACCGAGTTCATGTTCGCGTTCTATGTCGTGTGCCCAACAGAATTTTTGTTTGTGTTGGGTGCTCAACTTAGTTCTTGTTCGCGTTCAGTGTTGGGTGGAAACTGAGTTTATATTTGTGTTCAATGTAGGGTGGACAACTGAGTTCATGTTTGTGTTGAATGTTGAGTGGACAATTGAATTTTTTGTTTGTATTGGGTGCTCAACTTTGTTCATGTTTGCGTTCCATGTTGGGAGTGTTCAAGAGGCTGAAAAAAATTCATGCGCGATACGAATGAAAGTTGTAAGACAAATGTGTACGAGTGTGCTCCGTGCCAGGAAGAAAATAAACAATAATGTACATGAGAAGCACAGGAGACAAGGTGAATTAAGTTTTCAACGTAGAAGTACAAACGAGCAGGATAACTTGAAATTCACTTATAGTTCGATGCAGTTCTTGGATCACAGCTTTGACACTATGACTGCGACATGAGCCTTCGGTGGACAGAGGGAGTTTCCATATAACGCTACTGACCGACCAGTGGTCACAAACTCAATTTTCATAAATACTAAATCAAAACTAAATGAAGGCACGATCCAGTTAATGTTTGCTATTTTCAACATTGCTTACTTCCATAGAATTTAAATTTTAGTTGAATATTAAACTTCAGTTTTACCAGCCGTATTCAAAGTGTTAAACCAACATTTTCAGTGCACAATTTTTAAATGAATCCTTGCCGATTAATGGGGGGTAATGGCTTCTCAAATTTGGTGCCACAAAACTTGAAAGAGTTGAATGTTCCTTGAATTCGCCTAAAACGAACGTACGAGTAAGTTGCGCGGAACAATGCTGTCACGTACTGATCATCAACTGGATAGTTGGTACAGCACCACGTGCATAACCTCGCAAAAGAACGAACTGTAATTTTACTAAGTTCATTTTAGAAGTAGATACATCTCACACTACATATTATCACGGAACACGTAAGAGACATCTCTCTACTAAATATATCAAGTAGAAAATTTGCTTCACATTTGTAAAATAGAAAATACAATCAGAATTCAAAAAGAAACTTTACGTCATATTTAGAAACTGGTCAAAATCTTTACGGACATTTTGCAAAAATTTCGATACTTGAACAATTAAAAAAGAAATTTTCTACTTCCTCATGGCTATAGGAGCAACATGAAAGTATCGTAGTATTAGTTCCAAAATAATAAAGCAAACTCGTTTTGCGCTTTTGAACTTATTTCTGGATTTCTCATTAAAGTAGAAAAACTGAAATTTTGCTATTGAATGTGCCATTCGTGTGCATGTTGGGGCTGAACATTTGAAACGGCGAAGCAAAGCACGTCTTACGGATTTTTTCGCCTAAAACTCCGAAACTGCTGAATCTAACACGATTATCTATTGCAACGTAGTCAAATCGAAGGATGAATGTGCCTGAATATAATACTAGAGAAACTCGGGGAGTCAATCCTGCGTTATACAAGACGGCTTCAATCACGATAGGAATCTTGTACATGTCATTAAAACAGAATATAACATCGACCTCCGCAGACCGAGGTAAGTTTTAAACTTCTGAACAGGATGAAGACTTTCAGCTTAGCGTCGCCCCGAAAGAACCACCGAAGTTGACAGTTATGCTGAGCCTACAGATAGTTTCAAATCTTGTTACGGCATTGGGTACTAGCTGCCGTAGTCTGCTAAACTGCTGGTCTGACTACGACGTAATTAATGAATGGTTTTTAAAGAGCAGTGTTGAATATCATAATCGTTGTCCTCAATAATGTTCTCGCTGATTCCTTTTGTCTTAGTGGGCCGCAAAACCCACGCTTGAAAAACAAAATTAACGCGTTTGTCGCAATGTAAGCCGCCGGTGTACACCGAAAGAATTTTCATGATGTTACTGACCGACCAATAGTCACAAACTTGTGGTTTATCATTCAACAGTTACGTCCAGGACCTCAGGTTTCCCAGGGTTAAAACATTTTCAATGCAATCGGATGTTCGGAGTCCATTGAAACCTATCTCACTTCGTTGGCTCCCAAATGCAATTCAACAAGAGGTCCGGGTGCGTCCATTTAGGTCACGTCCCCGGAGAAACCGAAGCACGGCAAACGATCTCTGGGAACACGATGTACTCTAAAAAACGTAATTGGAATTCCTCAAGCCGTCTAGTAGCAGTAACGGCAGGCCTAATGTAAACTTTCCTGGACTACACAGTTTTGGAACAGGAAACGGATCTTTTCCCGATCACTAATCACTAATGCACCAATCGACTTCAAATTACCCTCAAACGAAATAATGTTTTAATCTTTCGTTCAAGAGTACTTTTAAGTCGATAGGTGCATTATTTCGAAAGTTACAAGTGAATGAACTTGTGTGTTGCATTAGTGGCGGGGCTTATCTGGAAAAGATCCCAGGAAACGCGATGAACCTATTTCAGCTTTACGAACGATCTTGGAACGAGTCGGATGCATTTTAACCCTAAAACTCTTATCCGGGTGGATCTTCATAACCAAAGTCCGACGGACTTCGTAAGTCCTTCATACGAATATAAAATAATGTCTCGATTGCCAGTATTTTAAAGTGTTTCCCGAATTCAGCCCTAGAGCAGTATTATGGCATCGTTTTGCGTAACTTCGTGGAAGGTTAAATGAGAGCCAAGGAGTGTTTTTTTCATGAAGTTTTGACTTCCTGCGCATAGATAGCGCCCCTTCGTGGCTGTGTTTTTATTACTTTCCAAGCATAAAGTAATATTTACCTACGATTAGTGATGGCATAATACTGGTCATGGGATTTGTGTTCTAGCTTTAACACAAAGTAGTCCTTGCACTGGGAAAAGTTGAATTTAACCAAACGCGAACGGATAAGCTGAAAGCTAAATTGGATCCGATACTTTCAAATCCTCTGATTGACGATCCTATTCTATCTTTATTTCGTTTGGCACACTCATTTAAAAAAATTCTCTTATTGGGGCCCAACCACGAGAAACTCTCACGTGTGTGAAAAGAAACAGAAGCGTCATTCAAACCAAGCTCTTGCTAGGTCACTGACTCGTACATACGATCGTAAGTTTCTAAATTGCATTCCTAATAATGAAATTCTAAAACATTCATTACGTTTAGTTGATACATTACTGTGAAGCGGCCCATAGACGATCAATTTTATTGTCAATATAATTGACAATGATGAATATTGACAATTATATTGATTGTCTGTGGGCTTGATTGACGACCGTAAATTAATTGACTCAATATATTGACGCAATAAAATCAGTTTGAGCTTGTAGACGATCAATTTAATTGTCAATATAATTGTCAATGATGAATATTGTCAATGATGAATATTGACAATGAAATTGATCGTGTGTGGGCTTGATTGACGACCGTCAATTAATTGACTCAATGAATTGACGAAATCAAATCATTTTGATTTTTTATTGATGGTTCGTCAATATATTGAAACGTCCATTTGGACACGTCAATATTTTGCGTCAATATTTCATTCTGAGCTCTGGAAGTCCTAGTGTATACACTGGAAATACTTCGAATTTTGTTTTTGTGTACACGCAGATCTGTTACTTCTTGCATGTTGGAGTGCGCTGCTGCAAATATGCGGTACTTTTTATGTCTTATTATTAAAAATTTCATTTGAATTTAGTGAACCAATTTTTTAAATAATTATTAGCCTTTTTATAAGCATTATGTAGAAAAGTAATAACTTGGTACTTTTTCCTTGGAATCTGCTACTTTCGCACGGCTAAATTTGGTACTTTTAACAAAATACGTAGGGCAAGTTATGGCAACCAGGGCTGAGGGTGCTTACATACCAAAAGACTGAAAGCGAGAAAGCAAGCGAGAGAGAAAGATGTCGGCAGGATCTATCACACACAAAATAACAGCCAGTTTGCACCTAAATGTCATGGAGAGATGTCTATAACAGAAACGAGCAGTACAAGCATGCGTTTGTAACGTTGAATTTCATTCCTACTTCATCCCATTGCTTTGAAACTTGTAATCTGTCCCTGTGCTTTGGATTTTTTTGAGTTCAAAATGCAAAGTACAGCATTAACTTCGGATATCAGAAGTTCAGTGTATGCTGGAGGAATTGAGCAGTACGCCACCCTCATCGACATCTCAACGCGCACTGCCAGGCAGCCAGAGGCTTCTCGCTGCAGCCCTCAAGCGTGAAACCATCTTCGAGTCGGTTTCTCGCTTTGGCCAATCTCCAGTCTTTCTCGCTCGCTCTCTTGCTTGCAGTGTGTGCACTCCCATAGGAATCCATGTTAATCAATTCAAGCTCGCTTGCTTTCTCTCATCAAATCTTTTGGTGTGCAGGCATCCTGACATTCTAGGTATTTAATAGATAGATCTAGATTTTTGCTTGAAACTTGCTGTAAAGTTTGGAATGTAGATATTAGCTAAAAAAATCTAGATAGTTTTTTTAGCTTGCTTGATATTATCTTGCGGGAATTACTCGTAAGCGATGCATATGATATATCACGCTGAATTAATATTATGAATTTGCTGTAATGTTCACTACTTCATTCTCATAATATTTGTTGATTTGCTCAACCAAATTATTTGAATAGCGAACTTACCACGTTCAGAACGCGTTATGTTCAGATTATGAACCAGACCAAGACGGCTACTGACATGTTTTTGTGCCACCATAGTGCAATTTTTGATTGTGATCATGGTTGATATGCTAAAGCGCATCTCCAACTGCAAAACTATTGATGATGTTTGAATGCATCTAACAAAATGCAAAAACATTTTCAAAAATGTGTTGTCTCCTCATTTCGAAAAACTGACCAATGATAATGGCAACAATAAGTTCAGTTTATTATTGGATGAAAGTAATGATATCTAAATCATGAAACTACTTGGGGTATCAGTTAAACGTATAGTACAGCGATATATCTAATAAAGTGAAATCAACTTAGGAATTGCACAATTAGTAAAATGTGATGCAGAGAGAATTGTGACAGCATTAAAACAATTGTTGATAAGTAAGTACCTGAGCATTGATAATTGCATTGCTAAAGGGACAGACAATGCAAGCGCCATGGTTGGCATCAATTACATTGATGAAAAGATTGACGCCGTATGTGAGCACCAAAAAATCTCATCCAAATATTGAGTCAATGATATTGACAGTAAAATTGATCGTCTATGGGCTCAAACTGATTTTATTGCTTCAATACATTGAGTCAATTAATTGACGGTTGTCAATCAAGCCCCCAGACGATCAATATGATTGTCAATATTCATCATTGCCAATTATATTGACAATAAAATTGACCGTCTATGGGCCGCTTTAGTGAGCAAAAAAAAAATTTCATCAATATATTGAGTCAATGATATTGACAATAAAATTGATCGTCTATGGGCCGCTTAATAATAATGAAATAATAATTGCACAGATAGGAAAGTCTCTCAGTATAACAAAGGTCAGATGTACTTCCCTCCCAGTGTGTCAATATTTTCTCCAGGCTCGACCCACTGCCGGTCCATTTTGACCGACGACTTGTAGGTTTTACACGTTTTCTGCGAAGGGGCCCACCGGTGGTCACTGAAGGAATTTTCACAATGCTGCTGGCCGATCAGGCGTTACTACCTCAATTTTTATAAATACTTAATGAAAGCGAAATGAAGGCACAATCCAGTTAATGTTAGCCATTTTCAAAATTGCCTACTACATGACTCTAAATCTGAATTGAATTTTGAACTTCAGCTTAACCCATCGCAGTTACGTGCAAAAAAACAAGCACAGTTGTTGGTCGGGTGGTGCAAATACTTCCATTCACGATGCAAGGTGGGAGTTTCACCGGCAATAAAAGTACTACTTTTGATCATTATTTCAAGAGAAACAAAAAGTTGGCTACTATAACAAAGGCGCAGACGCTTGCATATGAAACACAGAGACCTGGACAGTAATGTAATTCTAATTTATTCTTTCAGCAGTCGAGTTCAGTTAATGTTGTGCGTAAATCATGACAAACCATCACCTCAACTCCAGTCCACAGGTATGATAAATTTGCGTAAGCGTAGAGCAATTTTCGTGCGACTGCTAATTAATCAGCAGCGTTATACAAACCTACATGAGTTTGATTACATATAATCCAATATCTAACAACCAAGGAATACTGTTGATTAAATTATTACCATTTTCAATTGTGAGACTTCACATAATCTGCAAATGTAGTCTCAATGTCTTCTTACAAATGTGTTCTTACACCCGGCGCATATAAGCTGAAATATTTAAGAAATGTCCACAGTTCCGGTGCAGAACTTGGCAACATCCATGATAAAAATGCACGACACGCCTCGAGACAATAAAATATATCACTCTACTGATTATCAATAAATTCGTAAAATTTTCACTGTGGAAAGGAAGGACGTGGGCAAACCACAAAGCTTAACTCACCTGAGTAAACGAGCAGGACAGCCCAAGTTCCTCAGGTGCCTTCAGTGAAGTCCTTTCCTCGACGGCGAGAAAAAAACACACACTTCCAATAGTCCTATTTAGCACTCAAAAATAGTACAGAAGCACCGGTCACTTTTGAAAAAAAAGTCACTCGATTATCACTTGAGCCAAGTTAACGATGGTATAGTGTTATCGTTAATCCTCGGAGTGAAATGAATTGTTAATTTGTAGAAAAGTGAGAACAACTGTCACGTGTGCGTTTAGGGAAGAAGCGGCGCACAGCCCCTTCTCGGACGGCGGATACACCTGCACTGGCTGTGAGTTGCTGCGGGTACCAGGTATTTGCCATGAACCTGGTCAGGAACCTCTCATGATTTCAAATGAGAAATAAACTCTGCACTGATGTAAAAACAAGAATTTATGGAGCACTAAATATGATTTGTTTCTTCTCATGCAAAATAAAATACGGCAGAAAGTATGTAAAAGACTAGCGTGAAATCAGCCCATGACGGGTTTCCGTGTCGCTGAGAATCTTAAGAGCAAAAATTTTAACATCAACAAGTCCAGCCCTTTTTTTAGCATAGAAATCATAATTATCAGTCTTGTTTTTAAGAACTATTCGAGGCCTCGCCCACTAAGCCCACGAAGTCTCTAACTGATGTCAGTCAACCCACCACAGAAGTGAGCTTAAAAGGAATAGTAGGAGGCCTTCCCTAAAAATTATACTCTGGACTCGTATTTGTGAAGAATAAGGAAATGTAGCATAGTTCTCCATAAAATAGGGCAATTTTTTGTAAACGGAAAGGGAACTGGAATTTACCATATATGCAGATTTACTCATTTGTTTCATTAAAGAATATATAATGTTTACTAAAATGAATGTGCGCTGGAAATGAGTGCTACTCCTGACGAATGCCAACTAAAAATGGGAATTACGTTTGGCTAGAGGGAATTAGATTTGGGAGTTACGCTTGAGGTCTGGGTACCCCGTCTGACTAGTAGGATTTAGGAATGGGAGTTACGTTTGAGGAATGGGAATTAGGAATGGGAATTACTCCTGCCTAGTAGGAATTAGACATGGGAGTTACGTTTAAGGAATGAGAATTAAGAAAAGAAATTGTAAATTCCTTGTAGAAATTGGGAGTTGGGAACGTGTGTTGGGTCTATGAATTGAGATTTACGCAACGAGAAGTTCTCGAGCAATACATTCAATTAACTTTCCAAAAATCGTCTAGTACACACACACGCACACACAAACAGTTTTCAAAACATCCATTAAAATCATTCCGTTGAAGCTTAAATGTACAGTGAAAGTCAAAGGAATTTTTCAAATTGAAGATTTAAGTGAAAATAAATCCATCATCATTTTCAACATGTCGATTCTTGGAAAATCTCACGCGTAAGAAGAAATCTAGAACCAATGTCAATATATTAATTGTTTATTGCAAGCATTTCGGAAAATAAGGATTCCATTTTTCAGTGCTGAAACATGATGAAAGGAAGCCTAACTTACATAAAACACCCAGAAGAGGTAATTCATTGAAATCTATTTGACATCGAACGCTTTTCAGTGCTAACCCTAATTACCAAACACAAAATCAATAGACTTTTTGGAGGAGTCTGTTGCGAAATTAGATTTGTGCTTAGGTCTAATTTATCATTCAACACTGCTCTTTTTTTAAAATATGGCCGGCGTACCGCGCGAGCGACGAGAGTTCTCATATCACCTTTTGTCTCATTGAATCGCTCACGCTTCCCTTTAACCTGGTGTAAATTTAACACCCCGAGTGCCACATGTACTTAAAATCTACAGCAATACTCGTGCTAATAGCTGTGCTGAGCGGAAAAGTAAAGGTCACCTATAGCAGCCCATAGACGATCAATTCAACAGTTAATATAATTGTGAATGATGGATAGTGACAATTAAATTGATCGTCTTTGGGCTGCTTAATTGATTTCAAGACATTTTTTCTGTATCTGCGTGTCAGGCAACACTGGTCTGCAGGACGCGCGTCGCGTCGAGCCACTCAGCGACCGTGGCTTCTTGGCGCGAAATAATCACCATAATAATCATCAATTTGGAGCAGGACGCTAATCATGAGCGCTCTCGGTCATTTTGGCTGTCTGGGAACGTCCAAATTTGAGACACAGAATATCCTGCTTTTATTTGGCGATGCTCGGAGCGCGTTCATTCGCACACGTATGCTGGCTGGCGTTTACTTAAAAATTTATTGATATGCATGAATACAATTCACCTATCTGAGAGAAATGAGCCTGGTTATGGCTCATAAAATAGGGATTTTAGGTGGAATTGAATAGTGAAATGAAATAACTGAACGTGAACTTAAGTTGGCTATCCAATATTTTTTATGACCATCCAATATTTTTTATGACCATCCAATATTTCTCCTAGCGTGGCCAAATATTTGCTTTCCAAGCAACTCTGCGTTGAACACGCAAAGGTTGCTGAAGTTATTCCGACTACGTATGGCTGAGAAAAAAACACACAAAAAATGAGCTCTGGAGTTAGGAACGTTAAATCTCAGGATCTAGGTTTCCGACTTGACAAATTCTCGGATAATTCTAAGATATTCTGAATCCTTGAATTACACATTGCGAGTCATCAAAAAGCACCTCCGCGGAGACATGCCTGCATGTAAAAGCTGTACACGCGTTCGCGTCGATTATTTTTAATTATCAATCTGTGCATCTGCTATGAGATTGTACTACTATGCACTTTCTTCTTCAACTTTTATCTTGTTTCATGAACTTTTTTCTCAATTTACTGTTCCTATCCACTATGCTCATAGATTCCGCGTTCCCCTTTCTTCATACTAAATGGTACTTTCTTCCTTCCTCTCTCTGGAACGTCTTTGTTACGATTAGGGAGGCCTAAACTTACATCTTATCCAGTCTAATCTGGACCGGTGACGGGGCGCAGCTTGATTTTCAAATTTACGTCGTAGGGGTACTGCTCACAGCGTAAGTTCTTCCACCGATGTGGATACAGAACGTTTTATTTTGTCTTGCTAATATTCTCGAGGTCGAGCTTTTTTAAGTATTTTTTCACTGAGCATTTGGGCAAAAAAACAGTACACAGATCAGCCAAGTCGACTTAGAACTTACGCTAGGAAGTGCATCGTTACGACGTCGCATTTTTTAAATTTGGCCCCAAAGCCACCAGCAGACATGCATCAGAATTTAAAAGCTCAATGATTTCCCGATCAACAGCACGTTCCGTCAGCGCGGGATTGTCACCGTGATTGAGACGGAAGGTAGGAGTAAGAAATAAGAATGAAATACTCATCAGTTTTAGAGAGAGGAATAAGAATAAATAGCAAACGAGTTTTAGAATGAGAAATAAGAATGAATAAATAATCAGTTTAACAATGAAAAATAAGAATGAATAGCTAATCAGTTTTAGTGAGCAATAAAAGTAAACAGCTAATCAGTTTTAGAATGAGCTATGAGAATAAATGTTTCATCAGTTTTAGAGTGAGAAGTAAGAATGAGAAGCTAATCAGTTTTATGAAATATCATTCATGACATCAAAGGCCATCTAAATGTAGGGATGCACGACCTAATTTCTCCCATTGAGGAACATTCAGATGGAGGAACAGCGTCATCTGAACGCACGCCGCCGTCGTGCTTTGCTGTCACTGACCGAGCGCCAGCGAGCAGTAAACATGGAGTTTACTATCCAATATACTTTCATAATATTTACGCTAGCGTGGCTAAATATTTGCATTCTCAGCAACCCTGCATTGAATACGCGAGAGTTGCTGAAGTTACTTCGATTCCGTGTGACTGAGAAAACAATGACGTTTTCGACACATCCTCGCTGCATGGGAGACGGGCTACGAGTCAAGAAGGAGCAAAGTAAGCCGACTGCAAATGAGGTTTGGTGGAAACATTTTATTGTTATTACAAACATTCATCACCTAGAAATTTACCACCCGCAAGTTAGCAAAAGAAACAATTCTTGAATAAGTTATTAAAGATCAAAAGTATATAGCCGAGAACGTATCTACATAGGTTTAGGTGAAACATCTACAGTATTCAATATTCAGTTTACCGTTAGAAAATCAGCACAGTAAACGGTTGGCTTCGCAAGATTTCTCCTCGTTCGATTTGCTGTACAATACTTCAGCTCTGATCCGTCGACATAATTGCACCAAATGAATTATGACCGATCACGAGGAAATTTTTCTTACTTTTAAGTCACACCACAGGAGTTAGCAGCAAATATCAACTTATGGTCGCGCATTTACATGACGTTTACTTTTGATATTCTTGTTTTATATTTCAGGTCAGGCATTCAAGCGATAAAATATGTCACGTTGGACAGACCACCTGCGATATCCTATCAGTGCTTCAACTCTACCACAAAAGTTCGACTAAATTTAGAAATTCAAGAAGACAGCGGTAGTCAAACACCGACTACAATCGCGAACACTCATCTTCAAGAGTAACTACTAAGAGCTCAAATCCTGACGACTATGAAAAAGGAAAAAGAAAATACAATTCCGGCTACTGAAATTAAGCGCACTGAAACGAAGAGAGCTCATGTTTCCAGTAATAACCACTATAATTCCACATAGTAAAGGAGTTCATTATAATCCGTTAAGTACATTCAATTGTTCAGGGTTCATCCACACGCAACAACTCCAGCGTATGAAAACATGACGCAGAATTATTTATCACGTCACAAGGGAAATGTAACAATGCCGAGATCTCTCGGAGATATTCATTTAGACATTACTATACTGAAGGAATCATAATATCGAGTTTGCTAATATTGAGCATACGGTCATACACGTGAATGTATATTGGGAACCTTTTTTTTATTCTAGGAGGAAACGAAGGAGACGAAAGAGAGAGGAGCAAGAGGTAGAGGAGTGAGAAGAAAAGAGAAAGGAGGGCAGCTCTCACTGATTCCAATCGCCGGTCCACAGGCAATTACAAATTTAAACGTCTTTTCTCAGTATGTGTCCGCATCTGACCACACTCATATTAATCCAACAGGTTTACTCCGCTGCAACGCGGCAGCGGTGCTTCACTCCCGCACTCAGGCCCCGCGTAAACAGCAGGCAAAGTGCGCTACCAAGCCCGAGATGAACACAACAGTGACAATGAATGTACTTAAGAAGTGTTGTAGTCTATCCTTGAGTTATGCAACATCTGATGCGAACCCTACCTTAAACACAAAAAATCGGTGGTAGTTGTAACGTAAACAAACGCTATAGTCCTCACTCTTAAGCATCGTTAAAAACTGAGGCTAATTTTCACCCTGATATGTTGAGGTTCGCATAAATCGATGACCGGCTGTTCAAAAAGACTCCTGTTTTTATGGATTGACAATTTCGTCACGTTGAGGCCTGGAAGTCTTCCACCGAACAGTAGCGTCATAGACAAAACTCATTTGTGCTCAATTCTCAAAATTCCGTAATGCTAGATGTAAGTGAGTAACTTGTCAAAATCTCTGGAAAATAAAAATCACAGAGTAGAAATGCACTTGGGATTGATTACGTATGTACACGTACATAAACCCTGCCATGGTAGGCGGAGAAAGGAGATAACATTGGATTCTGAATTTAAACATTTTAAATGATCCGTAACTGCTTCAAACAAACAGCTAAATTCGGCGCACATGTAAGGCGGCCGTCACACGTAGATCAAATGGTAACGTTTTGTCACAATCTTCTACAGTCAGCGGTACCACTAGGTCTGTTTAGAGCTGCGAAACCGTCAGATTTCACCCTTAGTTTGGGACCAGTTGGGTCATTTTAGGTTCTGAAATCACAGTATGACTAACCTGGTCCCAAACTAAGGGTGAAATCTGATGGTAACTCAGCTTAAAATCTAATAAGAAATGATTTTATAATCGAGCCACAAATGTCCCACTCGAAAGATAATATTTTCCCCAGTATTCAGTAATACCTAAACTTGTCAGTGAGGGATACTCTGCAGGTTACGACCCATGTTGAATGAAGCCAATTTTAGACATACTATGAAAATCAGTCACCGCCAAGTATACTAATAACTTTCAACTCCACCACTGCAAGTTCTTCAGTAAATATTTAAAAAAACACACAAGATAAGATCTCGATGCTCCTGTATATACCACGACAGCAACAGTGACATTTTGGTCTTCACTGTTCACGACGCGTGAAATTTTAGCACAGGTGCTACTGGCGTCACACGCGTAGGAAAGAGCTCAAGTCCTGATATGTTGTTTTCGGTTGGAAGGAGTGGACGTTGCCGTTCACGGGTCTCTTATTCTGTTAATAGCTTTCCTTTGTAGAATTCGAATAAGTGTGAATAAAAGGAAACGAATTCCGTTTATTGTAATGAGTAAAATTCTCCTGATAGAACAAGCTCGTGCTTGAAAATAGAGTTCGCAATTTTCAAATAGATCTCGAAGTACGCGAGCTGGGCTTGTATTTTATACACCAAGTTCGTTGTCTGTTTCATATTTACCGAGCAAAATAAATTCTTAATTGGAACTACAAATTTAAGTACAACGGAAAAATTGGTTCACCCTAAAACTTACAAAATACTTGAAATTTGAAATTGCAGTACTCGCTGAAAAGTACAAGCGCATTTAAATAATATAAATTTCAATTCTCGGTTTTCATGTTCGCAGTGTATTCACAACATGACAAGGAGTCAACCCCACAAAATTTTATCGTAAGGACAGTAAGTTATAAATGAACAAAGGTAAGAAAAAAACGTGAATGAGGAAGAAGAAATGTTCAATTAAACTCATTGATTTAGATAAATAAAATTATTACCATGGAACAAAGAACAACTGTAACTTAATATTACACTAGCAAATAAGTGCATTTGTAAACAACACGGAAAAGGGCATTCCTCACAGTAACCCTACATTCAGGGTTTGAGAAATGATCCAGCCATGCGAGGCAAAACTTGAGAAAAATGTTTTCCATTGACGAAACTTTGAGCACACTGAATGGAATAGCACAGCTTGTGTACCTACTTCTCGTATTATCGCGCATTGCTTATTAGTTAATGGAATTGGATATCCATGTTACCAAGCTAGAGCTAGTATCTTCAGTGACGAAAATTTAGTTCCTTCAGTGCCGAGATCACCCCATTCAACACGAACTAAAAAAAAATGCATCCATGTGAACCCGTGAGAGGTGGTACCCTCAGCGTTGAGAAACATTTTCATGAACGCTTCAATCATCACAAACTAAAATATTAAATTAGATGTTAGTGGATGCCTCCCTAACCGCAACAAAGGTGTTCCAAAGTGAGGAAGGCACCATTTAGTATGGACTCAAAGGAACGCAGGATCTATGCATAAGGAGCATATAAACAGTAAGTTGAGAGTACGAAACAAGATCAAAGTTTAAGAAGAAAGTAGTAGGTGCTAAAAACAGGGTAGCAGTGAACCGAAAAAAGCTGGTCCGTAGCAACAAAAAGCTTATATAATTCAACAGATTATTAGATTATTAGTTAGTTTAAGCCTCCCTATCCTCAACAAATGAGATCCAAAGAGAGGAAGGAAGAAGGCACCATTTAGTATGGAGTTAAGGGAACGTGGAATCTATGCAGAAAGGGCAT